>JAVBJF010000799.1:0-46329 GCA_033439095.1 Pseudococcus viburni | reverse complement strand
TAAATCGTATATTTTTTGTCATAAAAATCAAAATTCAGTGAGGTTACTTACTCGTTAAAATGAGAATAAAAAGTCGAATGCTTTTGATAAAGAATATTTTTTTGTTGATCCAATCGTCTCTTCAATTTCGCATGCTGAAACAAAAAACACATAAATCAAATTAGGTATCCAACATCGCAAAAATTAACTTTGAAAAAAATTAGCCAAATATTAACATTTCGAATAGTAGGTATTTTCTCGTAATTTTGCTTCAACGAAAAATTTCCCCAAAAATTTAAACAGTCAATTTACAATTGGAGATTCAAAAAAAAGTTTTTACACCGAACATTTTGAAATTTTTTTAAAATAAAAAATCGTATATTTTTTAGAAAACATGAATTTAAAAAAAAATGAAATGTATCAGGTATTTTTTCAGAAAATTTCACTCTCAAACAAATAACTTTTTCACAAAAATTACAGACAATTTCTATTTAAATTGTATTTATATTTTTGAAAAATTCAGGCAGGGTTGGAACCGAATGGGAAGGAGGAATAGTATTAATTTGCTCCTCAAAAATGATAAAATTACATTTTCAGTAAAAAAAAATGGACTTGAGTCAGGAAATTTGCAAAAGTTGTAATGATAATGATAATAATTACCCACTTTTTTGAAATGAAAAATAATTGAAAAAGGTTGAAAAAAACTCTTCTGGAGTTCAAAATCAAAATTTTTCGATTTTTTAAAAATAATCCCCGTACCCCTTAGTTCGTGTCATTGATACCCATTGATGTATAAAAATGAAAAAGTTCTGACCCTCCCTCATCCCCTTCATTGCACTCTTGCCTCTTTTATGGCTCAATATGTATTCTCAAGAATTTTTTATTTAAATAACAAAAAAAGAAAATTTGTCGTTCTTTTACAAAATGTTGCTGATTTACAATTTTTTTTCAAACGAGATTACGTTTCGTTTTAAAATGGCTCCTAAGAAAATCAATTCTATAAAAAAAGTATTTTTAAACATCGTTATTTCCAAAAAAAATTATAAGAAATTTCATTTCTAAGAAAAATGAGGGTTGATAAAATTCTTAACGTACTTTTACGAAAAATACATTTCGAAAAAATTTGATTTTCGCATAAACTTTTTTTTTAAAGAAATAGTTTCTGAAGAAAAATTATTTTCATATGATGTTAAAATGATTATTTTTTTAGAATAGAAAGCCTTAAAAAATACTACCAATACGTTTTACACTTTTTTTTTTCGTTTTTTTAAAGAAAAATTACCGTTTGTCCCAAAGAATAATAAGTATTTCGAAAAGAAGTAATATTCAGAAAGTTATTTATTGAAATTAGGTACACATTTGATTTGGAAAAAATTTCATATTAAAAGATCATATTGTAACGTTTGAATTGAAAACATTTTGGAAAAACAATTTCTTTTTCAAACAAATTTCATTTTGAATGAACTTCTTTTTTTTTTACAAATACGTGTAATTGAATTAGGTACTCCAAAAATAAACACTTCACATATAGCCTCTAAAAATTGATTTTTAAAAAAATAAAATGTCTTTTTGAAAAATATTGATTTACTTAATTTGGTGGAATATTCTTTCAATTTTTCAACTTTTCAGGCAATTTTCACTAAATTTTATTTTTATTTCAATTGAACATGTCACAGCAAAAAGGACATATAGAAAAAATGGCGTTTTTGGAAAATCGCGATTGAAGTTTGAGTATACTTTTTTTAATACTAAATTAAGGAATTGAGCTGGGGAAAAAATTTCATCTTTTAGCTACAAGAAAACAGCTCGCCCATCACATGATATCTTTTCTATTTTTTTCTATATTGAAAACAAAAGGTTGAGTTACATGTCCTTTTTGTTGAGACAAAATTTCATTTCAACCCTTCTACGTTTGATGACGTATAATTTTTCCGGAAGTGAAAATTAAAAAAAATCGTCAAATAAAAGTTGAAGAGAATGAAAAAAGGAACATTTTCGTGAAAACATTTCAAATTATCTCTTCAGGGAGCGGATATATCGCACTTTAAAAAATGACAACTTTTTTTTCATTTCCTTGGTTACAAAAAAATGCTAAAGATATATTTTGGACGAATTTCATTATTTTTTCAAATTTATGACGAAAAATTAACCGAAAAAACACTTCATTAAAATTTTAAAATTTTACAATCATTTGCACAGTGAAAAAATTAAACATTACGCAAATTCTCGAAAATCAAATATTAGTTAGGTCTCAATTTCATATCCGCTCGACTGAGCTGTAAAAAGCAATTGTATGACTGATTCGTGTTTTAGACATTACAACAAACAAATTTAGCCCAGATGCCTTTTTTACCCCTCCCCCCTTTCCGAGGGTCCACCACCCTTTCTTAAAAACGCGTGCAGCGCCTCTCCTATGGGTTCTAGAGAAAAAAATTTCCCACAAAAGTTATTCCTCAACATCTCAGCTACAAATCACTTTCTATAAAAAATCCAATTTGGGGCCACCGATGCCCCTCAAATTTGAAAAAAGTGTTTCAAAAAAATCATAAAAATCACGTTTTTTTCATTTTTACCGAAAAGTTTCGAAGATGAGTAAAATTTATAAATAAAAAAAAGTATTCAGAGTTAAATTTCCTATTCGGTGAGTTATATCACGACTATTTTCGTCCCGCTCCCCATTACAAACGGGTCCACCCCCCTTCCCCACATCAAAAATTTTGGTCTTGTAAAAAAAATTTCCAGCAAAAATCATTCTTCACCATCTAATCTACAATTTCGGCCATAATGAAAATCATTTTTTGAGCAATCTCACCCCTTAAATTCGAAAAAATCCCTCAAAAATACATAAAAATACGTTTTTTATACACTTCCAGGGCAATTTTTAATTTCCAGTTTTGTATGAAGAAGCAACTAATGAGTATATCTAATTTATGTCCACTTAATTATCTTTGAAGCATTGCACTGGAAGTGTATAAAAAATGTATTTTTATGTATTTTGAGGGATTTTTTCGAATAGGGGTGGGATTGCTCAAAAAATAATTTTCATAATGGCCGAAATTATAAATCAGATGGTGAAGAATGATTTTTTCTGGAAAATTTTTTTAGAAGACCGAAATTTTTGAAGAGGGGAAGGGGGATGGACCCTCGGAAAGGGTGGAGGGGTAAAAAAAGGCATCTGGGATAAATTTGTTTGTTGTAATGTCTAGAACACGAATCAATCATAAAATTGCTTTTTACAGCTCAGTCGAGCGGACGTGTTTTTTCGTGAAATTGAGACCCTACTATATGTGACCTTCCAGGAAGAAACCGACCTTCGGTCCGAAAAAAATTTAAAATAAAAGTTTCTCAATCAATCCGAAACAATGATTATCATTTGTTTTGGATTGATTGAGAAACATTTTTTTTTTTTTTTTTCGGACCGAAGGTCGGTTTCTTCCTGGAAGGTCACATATGTAATGTAGGTACCAAAATTGCGAACTTCGCATTTCAAAAACGCCATAACTCTTCGAGGAAAACCTATTGGAAGGTGGGAGGGGGCTCATTGGATGGAGAAAACTTCAGAGAATACGAATCGCTTGTCGCATCAAAAATGACATATACCGAGTTATGCCCTTTTTTGTTGTGACACATTCAATTTATAGTTATAGCAAAGCTACTGAATTTTTTGAATAGTCATGAATTAAATTTTTTTAGCTGAAAATCAAAATTAAAATGGACTTCATTTTCATGAATTTCATTTTTAGTTCAGTTTTACTTACATTTGAAAGAATAATTCCAGTTTTCATTCATTATAGCCCAATTTTTCATTCCCATCACTCCAATTTTTTAGTCATTCTCAAGAGAAGCATCCATCGACGTCCTTTACACCACTCCAATATCAACCAGAACAATTCTTGTACCAGCAATACCCTTTGATCCATTACAAGCCCCCCTCTCCCCCCTCCGGGCCAAAACATTTCCCGAAATTGAAACAATAACCCAAAGCATATCGTTTGAAACCGTAACGTCACCGATAACAAAATTCATGAGCTCTTCGTGCGCAATTTCGCAGCATCCGAGCGAACCCAAACCTACCAACACATGGGGGAACAGTCTGCCATACAAAAACGAAAGAGAAAATAAAAAGTATAAAATAATAAAACCAGAAATAGGCGCAGTATCCTTTACGGGTACCTATACGACCACGAGGAGATCTTGTAAAGTCTACTCCGCCGCTCCGAACACGCACCAAATTCAAGACGCAGAAAGAGCTGAGAAAAAACTAGGAATAAACCCCCACATATAGCAGTTAAAATTGCCAAGTCATTTGGAAAATAAAAGGTGTGGCCGAGGAAAATAATAACAATATAGAACGGGAAAAAGATAGGAATTCGGTATCCTTTTCTCGCCCCAAAGTCATATCACGAACGTTACGAAAAAAAGACTAGAGACAAAAAAAATCGCGAGGGAAGAGACGCTCCGTGAAAGAAATTTGACAGCGGAGATGGAATTTTGGAAATCGACGATGGGTGGCGGAGCCAGGGGCATGCTTCGAATCATCGTCTCGGCGCGATTTAGTATTCAGCCAACGTTTACAGTACGAAACTGATAAAATTGCCTGGCAAATATTAATGGCCTTTGTACAACCATCCAGCGGGCTAGATTAAAGTAATAAATGGGGTCGAGTCTATCATATGGATGTAGAAGGTCAAAAGGGAGCTCGAACATGGCGAATGATTGAAGGGAATTGCCACGACGGGCTTGACATCTTCGCTAATTTTCTGATAAAATCTGAATTCCAATCAAAAAGCTGAATGCAAATTTACCAGCGTTTGTTTTCCAAGTGGAATAAATTACAGACTCGGGGCGTCTTCCGGTGCCCCTCGACGTCTTTTCTCAATCAATGAAATATTTTTCTCCGACTATTTTTCTTGCTTTTTTTTCCACTTTCCCCAGCTCTCGTTCCTTTCGTGTCTTCTATTTTGACGTTTTTCTTGCTTTTTTTTTTCCACCACCGCGTATATGTATCGAGCATCACGAAGCAATCGGTACAAGGGGATGGGGAATTTTTCTACAACAAATGTAATTTAACGCTATTAGTATTCCGGTCGTCGTCGTAGCCGAAACGTTGTACTTTTTTAATTTGGATTTTTCTCCTCCTGCCTTTGGCACCCCTTGCCTCTTCGTTTCGCGAAACCAATTAACGCCAACATGCTCATACCGAACGCGACGCGTGTTTTATGCTGATTGAGAATATTGTACCGAGGCTAATTGACATTTCACCGAAATTAGGGGGAACCATCTTGTTGCTTTTTACAACGTGTCAAATCGTCACATCGTTTACCTTTATAACGCCCTTACTCTTCGTCCCTGCCTTTAAAACTCGTTCGAATAGTCTGCTTTTTGGTCTGCTCCGCTCGTACGTTGAAAAACACTCCTAACTTTTAAATCTGCTCCAACTTTCGCCAACTAGATGGATGAAAAATGAAAAATTATATCACACGTGTCCCAAATTCCCACCTCCTTTGCTCGCCTCGATGATAAATGCACGTAGGTAACTTTCGACACGACGACGGACAGGAATCCACGTCTCATGGCGGTGAGAATTCCACAACAGAGGCGTCTTCGAGGCACGTCGATCGGTTCCTTCAACTCTTCGTATATGCAATATTATTAACATCATCAATACCATAAATTTACGAGCGAGCCGGCTTTCTCGCTACAGCGGTAACGATCACATAGGGAGCCATTATCGCGACGCGACTACCTCCCCTCGTCTTCACCTCGTCTTCGGTGGTTCTCCCAATAACCAAACTTTCTCGCGTATATGCGCAATTTTTAATTAAATCCTCGGTATCTGTGTACCCTCTTCTTGTCTTGTGTGCTCTTCGTCTTACCCTAAGAGTCTCTATCTCACTCTGCCATGCACACGTCGTTTAAATCTGTACACATAAAACACCATACACGTATCTATACATCGAACGTATTAAATTCTAAACGTTACACCATTAAACCTAAGGGATTAATAAAGAACATTTTACTACGTGTAAACTGCCAATTAGCAACTTTCCCTTTTTTCCTTCATGGCAGTCGAAGTATCGTCCTGTGATGTCGCTAATTCTCGCCACCAACGATGACCGAACGCTTTTACACAGCAAGTGCATCAGGCACCAAATTCGAAAATATTGCGAACGACCGAATCTTCGCTTTTACGTATTTGTAATTTTTTTTTTGTAGGTTTTGAAAAAAAATGATGAATAGTTTTCTTTTCTTGGGTTTTGATTTAAATTTTCTCAAAATATTGATTTTTTGATTTTTTTACTATAAAATTTTTCAGGTTCAATTTTTTACAATTTATTCCCACCAATTTCTAAAAAAATTCTAGTCTTAATTTACTTGATTTTCTCAAATTGCATAATTTTTTATTTATTTATATTTTTTTCAAGTTCAAATGTTCTAAAAAATTCAAAAAAATTATCATCTCGACTAGAAGTCAAGGAAAATTGATAATTTAACAAAATTTTCGAATTTCATCAACGTCTCTTCAAGTTAGAAAAATTTTAGAACAAAACCCTTGCTGTACCAAATCTGCGTACAACAGTGCCATTAATGTGTCGCTATATATGTCACAGAAAATGGGGTATAAATTTCCGCCTTGTATGTATCACTTCTGTCACTTTCTATTTCCAATTTTATGTGCCATATGTAAAGGCACATTTTAGTTCTTTAATAAAGTGACATAAATGTGCCTTATAGGGAGGAAATTTATACCCAATTTTATGTGCCATACATTAGGGCACTTTTCAGTAGTTCAAAAAAGTGACATGAATGTGCCTTACAAGGCGGAAATTTATACCCAATTTGATGTGCCATAAATTAGGGCACTTTTCCGTAGTTCAAAAAAGGGACATAAAAGTGCCTTATTGGGAGGAAATTTATACCCAATTTTATGTGCCATATAATAAGGCACTTTTCTGTAATTCAAAAAAGTGAAATGAATGTGCCTCACAAGGCGGAAATTTATACCCAATTTTATGTGTCATTATATGTGATACTTTCATGTGCCTCTTCCTAAGTGCTGTAAGGGTGCCTTATTTATGTTACATATATGTCACATTTGATTTAGGTCATTTTTTACTAATTAAGTAGTTGTGTAATTAATAATTACTTTATATATTAATGACACATAATACACACATATACAACCTTACCTCTATGGCACTTGGAAACTGGTAGGGGTGGTATTCAAACTCTGGATATCTAGATTACATTATGTGCTCATCTTGGTTTAGTGGAGCACGCCATCATGTCAGGTTGTAATTTAGATAGTAAAAGAAATACTTAAACATGAAATGAATGAAATTTTTTTTCTTCAATTTTGATTAAATTGGGATTTTTTTTTGTTTTTTTGGTTGATTATAATAAAACAAAATTTTAGGGCACAATAAGCAAATTTTTGTGTCTCCCCTTTGGGGGCTGGAGCCTCAAAATCTATAATTTAGGATAAAAAGGGGAATAAAAGCCTATAAACTTGAATTTTGCTACTTTTTTGAGTGATGGGGTCAAAATCTAGGCTATTTAATTATGTAGAATACAAATTTGACAATTTTTTTCTCTGAGGAATGAAGGGTTAGGTGGAGGCAAGGCTTAAAATTTTTAAAAATAACTTGGAATTTTTCTAGGTGCCATTTATGTTACATATCAATGGCACATAAATATAATATAAATAATGTTAGATTTACTTGACATGAATCAGCTACCTGGATATACCATTTATGGCACTTGGTGACTGTGACCAAATCTGTGTGTGTAGGTATGTCACATAAAAGTGGGTATAAATTTCCGCCTTGTAAGGGTCATTTGTATTCTGTCACATTTTTTATACCCAATTTTATGTGCCATACATAATGACACTTGTCAAATGGCACATGTCATGATCATCTGAGTGCAAGTACTATGGTTCATCGTTTTTTCTGCACTTTTTGCTGACATATGGATGGGCCATAAATGATGCCTTTTTCATAAAACATAAATGTCCCATAAATAAGGGTATGTTATGTGACATAAAGGTACAGGTTTTCTGATGCATCGGTGCGTCATAAAACCATGTGTCATAAATGATCACTTTTTCAAAGCACATGAATGTCTCACCAAGAAGTGCATGTCATGTGACATAAAGGTACAGGTTTTATGAAGTGTCATAATTTATGGTGACATTAATGCACAATAAATATGAGAGGGTTATGGTCCATATTAAAGTTGCTTTCATGTTACATTTCAATGACACATAAATTCAGCATTAATTGTGGCAGATGTATGTTGCGTAAATATGTCCACTAAATGTTAAATTACCAACGCATCATATTTCAGCACTAAATAACGTACAAATCACAGGTCCATAAAACTGCCCAATAATGTGACCAAAAAAAGGCACTGAATTATGGCATATATCCTAATCATAAAAAGTACAATTCTATAGAAAATGTTTTTATGCACTTTTAATTGACGTATGAATGCGCCATAAATGATCACTTATTCAAGGCACATGAATGTCTCACCAAGAAGTGCATATCATGTGACATAAAAGTACAGATTTTATGAAGTGCCAAATTCATAGTGACATTAATGCACAATAAATATGTGAGGGTTACGGTCCCTACTAAAGTTGCTTTCATGTTGCATTTCAATGACACATAAATTCAGCATTAATTATGTCACATGTATGTTACATGAATATGTCCACTAAATGTTAATATACCAACGCATCATTTTTCAGCACTATGTAATGTGTAAATCACAGGTCCATAAAACTGCCCAATTATGTTACGAAAAAAAAGCACTGAATTATGGCACATGTCCTAATCATAAACGTGCAAGTGGTACAGTTCATCGTTTTTTGTTCACTTTTAGGTGACATCGTGATGTGCCATAAATGGTATCTTTTTCATGAAACATGAATGTTTCATGAATAAAGGCATGTTATGTGACATAAAGGTACAGGTTTTATGGTGCACCATTATTGGCACAACTTTCATGGCACGTTTATGTCACCTAGTGCCATAAAAAAGTGAAAATGGTACAGCCGGGAAATTTGTACTGGAAATAAAATTTTAAAAATTGAGAAAATTTAAATTTGTGAATTTTTGAGAAGATGAAATTTGATCTGAAAAATTTTCAATTAGGATGACATTTTTTTTAAAATATAAAATTTAAAAAATAAACATCAGATTTGAAAAAAGTTGAATTTTTGAGAAAATTTGAATTTGAAAAAAGTAAGTACCTACACTCTATGAAAAATTTTCAGATCTGATCAGATCTGAAAAATGTCCTAATCTGATTTTATTAAATTACATTGAATTCAGATTCAGTTTGAAGTAATGTAATCAAATTACTTACATCTAAAAAAAAAAACAGATTTAATTACATGTACTTAATTTTATTAGTACATTTTTCGAGTACAATTTAATCAAAACAGATAAATTTAATGTACCTAATTCTAAATAAATCAGATCGATTTTTCCGAGCATTTTTGAGCTGCGATTAATTTCGAATGAATTTTAATCGTAGGATTAATCGCAGGTTTTTTCTTGATTTTGAGGCCAGAATGATCATTGATTTGATAAAAAAAAAATCATCTGGTAATAAAAAATAAAACAATTTAAGAGAACTATGAAAATATGAACTGGAAAATTTTTGGAATAGAACAAATATTATGGAAAATTATGAAAATTTGAAACAAAAAATTTTAGTAGTGAAAAAAAACGTTAATTTTTTTCTGAAAATGACTAAAAATTAAGTAAAAATTAAAAACAATAATTATTTGAGAAAGCTATGAAAATTTTGATTTTTTCACAAGTTTTTCTCGTAAAATATATCAACTAATACCATAATTTCCACGCTTACGTTCCAGGAAGGAGATTGAGGGGAGGGGGTCTCGTAATTTTTATACTTTAGAAATTCGCATCACCTCATGGTTGTAGTTGAGGTCATTCGATTTGCACGGATTTAAATAAAATTGACGAGGGATAAAAAATCAATCAAAATTTGAAAACCCCAAGTTGAATTTGAAAAAAATAAGAGAAAAGCTTAAAAAAAACTATTCGAAAAAAATTAAAAACAGCTGTAAGTCGTTCGAAGCAACTGAATCTATTTCTGGGGTTATTTTTTGGAATTATTCTAACCCCGAATCCAAAAATTCATTGATCTACTTAAAAACTTTGAATTTTTGAATTGAAATGTACACGTAGGATTCTACCTACGTATACATAGACCTACCAAAATTCGAGCTCAAAAAATTTCTTATGATGTCCGTGTTCTCTTCCTCATTTACCGCTCATGTCTAAAAAAATTCAATCTGCCACTGCACTAATAATATAAAAGTAAAGAAAAACAGGATTCAATCATATTTAAATGACACCAAAAAAGGGCCGATAGCCCAATTTTGAAAACTGAAAGGCCTAACCTCTCAATAAACCTCCCCCTATCACCCATCATAAAAAAATATTTGTATTTTGGAAAATTATGAAAATCTGAAACAAAAAAATTGAAGTTGACAAATTTTGATTATTTTTATAGAAAATTAGATGAAACAATTTTAGAACATTTTTGAAGTGGAAAAAATATTTTTGAAAATTAAGGAAATTGGAAATAAAAAATATTGATGTTTTGAAAACATTTTCATTATTTTTAGAAAATTTAAACTAAGAAAAAAAAGTGAAACATGAAACAATATCTGAGAAAACTATGAAAAATTGACCTAGAAAATTTTTGGACCAAGCAGATAGGTACCAAAATTGAAAAAATTAAATTTCAAAATTTTTGAAATGAAGAACCATACCATGAAAAATTAACATTTTAAGAAAATTTAAACCAAAAACAAAAGTACTCAAAGGAAATTATTTACCACTTTTTTCGAACATTGATAAAGAAGAAAAATCATTCCATCGTTGCAAATACGTAAAAGTGAACGAAATCGTTCGCAACATTTTCGAATTTGGTGCCCGATTCATTCACCGTGTAAATTTAGCCTTCTGTCCAACGATGACCATTGACATACCATAAACCTATTTCTCTACACCAAATCACGTACTACAAGAGTGAAGTGTATAAAAGCTTCATGTATTAGGGAAAGCTTCACAACCGAAGGAACGTTGTGCAGTGTGGTAAATTTTCCAGGGCCAAAGTTTAATTAAACATTTCGCCATAACCCTTTTCATTTTTCAGCTCATCGTGTATTGTAGTACACTGAGCTGTACGTTGTTCTCGTTCTACTCTCCCTTCGACCATTCCACCTCCGCTATGTTTATGGGTACACTTATATATTAAAGAAGCGCGAATTGCTGGTTGTTACCCCATCTCGTCTATACGACGAGAACGACTTTTCAACCTAACGTAATATACACAATGTTGTTAACTGGCCATTTGTTCCAGGATAAGATGACTCTCTTCTTTTTTTATTAAAAACTTATTCTACGGTATGGATTCGAACACGGTTTCGATCCCGTGGACCGATTGAATTCGTTCGAACGAGTCGAATTTTCATAAAAGCTAATCGTTTGTATTCGACGAAATATTTATTTTGTAAGATGAGATTTTGGAATGAAAATTGTGTTTTATGTGGAGAAAGTGAGGAGATAGGGGGCGAATTAAGGATGTAGTTTGTTGATGGTTTTAAAATGGAAATTTTTTCGAGAATACCATTCATTTTTGGGGGAAATTAACACCACAGGGCACAGGGGAACTTTCAAAAATTCGAAATTCAGCTCCGGAGGAGTACAGAGAAATTTTCAGTAATAAATATTTAGCTTTTTTTTTGGTCTCCATTCCCATGAAGTGGAGTTAATATCTAGCTTTGGAGGTGACACCGGGGACATCTTCGATTATTGAAATTAAGCTCCAGAAGAGGGTACAGAGAATTTCCTATTTTAAGAATTCTGCTTGGGGGGGGGGGGTGTTCAGGGGAATTTTTAAGCTATCTACAATTCGTTCCACACTAGAATTAGGAAAGAATTCAAATTTTCGAAATTCAGTACTGAAAAAAGTCTAGAAGAAAATTCAAATTTTCAAAGTTCAACTTTGGAGGAAAGTAAGGAAAAATTTAAATTTTCGTGAATTCAATTTTGAAATGGGGTACAGATGGAAATTCCAAAATTCCAAAATTCAGCTTTAAAGGGGGTACAGGAAAATTACCAAATTTCAGAATTTTTACTGTTGGGCCTACAGGGAAAATCTCTTTATTGGGCTGTTCCAGGGCAGAAATTTTGTTATTTTGAACATTTTCTCGTACCCTTAACTCACTTATATACCTAAAAAATTGAAAAATTTTACATTTTGTAATCGAACAAATGATTTTAACATTTTTTTTTTTATAAATTCTCTAGATGAGAAAAAGGGGTTCATTCCGTACTTTTTAAAATTACATGCAGCTAAAATATGATTCTTATTACTGCAAAACCTTCTAAATTGATTTATTCCCCCCCCCCTCCTTCACCTCCTCAATGTTGTAGGGACCGTACTTTTCGAGAACATCCTCTGGTAAGAAATGTTGATCCTTTGGTCCTAAAAACCGTATTTTTTCCTTGCATATCTTTAAGTATCAAACACATCCAATTACCAAATATAATTTTCAAAATGATAAGAAAATTCTGCAATTTCTAAAAATTGTGTAATTTTTACAAATGAATGTAATTTTTTTGAGAATTATTCAACTAGTAAAAAATTTCTCAATTTTTGGATAATTGACAATATGGTTAAGAAATTTTTTCATTTTCACTATTCTAAAAATTGTCCAAGTTCAGAAGGAGTTTTCAATATTTCAAAAATCTCTTAAATTTTGAAAAAGATCATACAATTTTGAAAAAACTGTCCAATTTTGAAAAAACTGTCCAATTTTGAAAAAACTGTCCAATTTTTAGGAAATTACCCAATTTTTGAAAAATTGCCAAGTTTTGAAAACTTCTTCAGTTTTTTGTAAATTGACAATTAAAAAAAAATTGTCAACTTTTTAAAAAGTTGAAGTTTTGAAAAATTCTCTAAAAAAGGAACAGAAATTCAACAATTTAAAAAAAATGGTTTGAGTCAGGAAAAATTGAATTTTTTTTGAAAACCTATTTAATTTTTGAAAAGTTGTCTAATATCTAAAAAATCTCCATCTTATGAAATATCATGTTTTGAAAAATTGCCTCTTAAAAATGAACAGAACTAGGTAATTTTTCTAAAAATAATATTTTTTGAACCAAAAGGTACCTTTTTTCAATAAAATATAGGTAAGTGATTCAAAAATATTGAATAATTTAAAAGATGAGCTATAAATTTTCACGTTTCTGTTCCAGGTGAACTAAACTCAGCTACCGTTTAGTAATTTTTTTTAATATAATTTTTTTTCATCTCATTAAAAATCGATTATTATTTTTTCCATCAATACAATTCCACCTTGCTACTTTACAAAAATTATAAAATCGCTGGAAAATACTAATTTTCAATCCGAACCACAGCACTGTTACAATTTCAAACTCTGCCTCAAAACAAAACTTCCCAGTATCACAGTTCGACCCCTCGATACAAAAAAGGGGTAAAATGTCTACTCGCAATGTCGCGAATTTTCCAAAAATTAGCCTCGTCGCGCGAACTTTTTACGACTCGAGTTTTCTTTTCGTAATTAAGCGTGTAATTATGAGTTATGAACGTATTAAAAAATAAACCCATTTAACGGAATGATTAATCAAGTGTTGGCGACGACTCCGCTGTCGCCACCTCTGCTACGCCGAATACACGAAAATACTTCGCTCGAGGAAAATCCCCCGCGAACGAAGGATCCTCGAGGGTGAGGCGGTAAAAAAATGATTTAAGCCCGGCACCTTACACAGCAGTGTTTAATTAAGAATACCTCTCCGCGAGAATGTTACCGGTGTGAGAAATTTATTCGAAACGCTTGTATCGCCGTATACACTCGAGCTCGTATTTATTTATTTATTTTTCTTTTTTAACAACATCGTAAGGTACGTGTAAGCTTGTATACGAGCCGAGCAAGATGTACGCCGCTGAAAATACCTTGAAGAGCGCCGCGAATTTCGCACCGAAAAGTTTTCGTTTCGAGTTTTACAAAGAAAAGGTGTTTTAATTAGTTACGTAGTTAATTTTTTGGCGCGTACGAGTTACGGCGAAGAAAAACTCAAATGTTTCGTAGGCACTTGCTAGGTATAGTTTTTCGAGTAGATCGGACGGCACGTCCCGAGCCTACTCGACCTGCCGAAAGATGTTAATTTCAAACGTGTCGGTGGAAAATTTCTACTTTGGTGGAAACGTGTGCGGCCCGAACCGAAGACGTAGAACGAGTACGTTCAATTTGGGCGTGAGAAATTCGCTTAATGTAGTTTTTGCGGTTTTCGGTTTCGATTTTATTACGCAATCGGGATAAGTTTTCGGTCGTAAGGTGTCTTAACAGATTGAGTCGTATATTTGGTTTTATTATAGTGGGGGATTTCGCCCGAGTATACAAAGACTACGCCAAAATGTTGTTGTAAATTTTTATAAACGAATTAATACGTCAGTGTGAAAAGTTTATACAATGAAAAGTGCACCCCTTCCTCTGCACCCCAAGGATGCTAGATCTGGATAAAAGGGAAGGAGTGAGTCTATTCTATATGTGCGGATGTTAATTTGCTCTTTCGAGGGTCAAAAGTAAAAAAGGATATTTTTTGTGCTTTTTTTCTCAAAGTTTGACTTCAGATATTTGAGCGTTTTTTCTATTCTTAATTAAATTTTTTCACCACTAAATTTTCCAACTCTTCAAATTTTTTCTCGAAATTAAACTTGAGAATTTTTTCTGAAAAAATTTCTCAGGGCGTCAATGTTTTTCCAAAATTTTTCTCAACTTGAAAATTTTGTTTCTAAAAATTATTCACTTCAAGAATATTTTTTCGAAATTTTTCTCTTTTCTCAAATTTTTTCAAATCTAAAATTTTTACAAATTTATTCAACTCCAGAATTTTTTCAATCCTAAATTTTCCCACCATAAAATTTTTTCTCAAAGTTAGTCTCAATTTGAGAATTTTCCTAAAAAATTTTCTCAACTCCAGAATTTTTCAGCTTCAAATTTTTTCTCGCATTTTTAGCACAAAAGTTTTATAACTCGGAGCTTTTCTCAGCTCCAGAATGTTTTCTCAAAATTTTTCACAACTTGAGAATTTTTTCAAAATTTTTCTCTTTTTTTCGAAAAATTTTTGTCAGGTTGACAATGTTTTACCAAAATTTTTCTCAACTTGAGAATTGTTTCTTAAAATTCCTCAATTCCAGAATATTTTTTCGAAATTTATCTCAACTTCAGAAGTTTTTTCTCAAACTTTTTCAACTCTAAAATTTTTTCAACATTAAATTTTTCTACCTTAACATTTTTTTCTTGAAATTAGTCTCGATTTGAGAATTTTTCTTAAAAAATTTTCTCAGCTTCAGAATGTTTTTTCAAATATTTTCTCAACTTGAGAATTTTTTACAGAAATTTCACAACTCGAGAATGTTTTCTCAAACTTTTTTAAGTCAAAATTTTTTTTAACATTACATTTTCCTACATTAACATTTTTTTCTCTAAATTAGTCTCGATTTGAGAATTTTTCTTAAAAATTTTTCTCAGCACCAGAACGTTTTTTCAAATATTTTCTCAACTTAAGAATTTTCTACAGTAATTTCTCAACTCGAGAATGTTTTCTCTAATTTTTTTAAACTCCAGTATTTTTCAACGTCAAATTTTTTTCACACGAATTTTTCCGACTCAGAACTTTTTCAGCTCCAGAATGTTTTTTCAAAATTTTTTTCAACTTCAGAATTTTTTATAGAAGCTCCAGAATGTTTTCTTAAAATTTTTCTCAGCCTACGAATTTTTTCTAAAAATTTATCTCAGCTTGAGAATGTTTTCTCAAAACTTTTCTCAACTCCAGGATTTTTTTAACTCCAGAATTTTTCAGCTTCAAATTTTTTCTCACATTTTCAGCACAAAATTTTTCCAACTCTGAGCTTTTCTCAGCTCTAGAATGCTTTCTCAACTTGAGCATTTTTTCTAATAAAAATTTATCTCAGCTCGAGAATATTTTCTTAAATTTTTTCTCAATTCCAGAAATTTTCAACTTCAATTTTTTTCCTCACTTTTTCTACACGAATTTTTCCAACTCGGAATTTTTCTCATCCCTAGAATGTTTCCCAAAATTTTTCTCAACTTGAGAATTTTTTATAGAAATTTATTTCAGCTCCAGAATGTTTTCTCAACATTTTCAGGGTGTCTAACAAAATTTCAAAACCCCAAAACAGGACAAACAGGACCTTCAACAGGACTTTTAAAAAATCGGTTCTGATCGATTTTGTACCCCCCCCCCCCCCCTCCAAAAATCCTCAAAAAAATTAGCTATTTTTTAATTTTTTTCAATTTTTTTCAATTACGATCATTTATTGAAATTTTTTTTCTATTTTGGCGGGTGGAATTTCAAAATTGTTACAAAACAGGACTTTTCACTGAAAAAGCCCCAAAACAGTACAAAAACAGGA
Organism: Pseudococcus viburni; assembly: GCA_033439095.1. Taxonomy (NCBI): domain Eukaryota; kingdom Metazoa; phylum Arthropoda; class Insecta; order Hemiptera; family Pseudococcidae; genus Pseudococcus; species Pseudococcus viburni. Next base: position 29,838 of record JAVBJF010000799.1, on the reverse strand, counting down.
CAAACAGGACCACTCAGCCCAAAACAGTACAAACAGGACGAACAGGAGTTGTTAGACACTCTGATTTTTCTCAACTTGAGCATTTTTTCTAAAAATTTATCTTAGCTCGAGAATGGTTTCTCAAAATTTTGCTCAACTCAGGAATTTTTTCTCTGATTTTTTCAACTCCAAAATTTTTCAACTTCAAATTTTTTCTCGCTTTTTTAACACGAATTTTTCTGACTCAAAATTTCTCTCAACTTGTTTTTTTCAATTTTTTTCAACTCCAATTTTTAAAAATTTTTCAAGTTGTAAAATTTTTTCTCAAAATTCTTCTTTTAAAAATATTTTTACATGATTTTTTCATTTTTGAAAAATTGAACTGAAAAAATTTTTGAGAAAAATAATTTTTTGCTACAAAAATGAAGTTGAAAAAATTCGAGTTGAAAAGATTTTGAGAAAAAAAATCGCAGTTGAAAAAATTTGTGTTTCTCTGATTCGTATTTTTACTTTTGCTTTCCAAAAGAGCAAAATATCGTTCGCACTTCGCACGGATGTAGACTAGATTCACGACAAGAGGAAAGAAAATTCTATTTGTTGGGCACATTAGGTAACCTCTACATGCACAGGAAGTAGAAAAACACCAGCGTACGTTTCGAACCTAACGAAAGGGTCAAGCACTCGCCACGCAGCGGTGAATTAGCGTAGTGACGCGAGTCCTAATGAATAACCCATTAAGGATTAAGGATTAGGAAAAAAGTCGTTAGATGCGAGGGTGCTGGCCTTGTTTATACGTAGGGGCTAATCCATTAGTAAAAATTTAAGATCACGAAAACTTCATTTCGATCTTGATTTTCTAGTTTAATGTAGTGAATAAGACAGAGACGAGGGGAGATGACGAACAAGCCAAGCCCAACGGAGGGGGACGAAAATTATTATTTTTTAATAACGCCAATCGCATCAGGACAAAAGATAGGGAGATATGGGATGGTCGATGTCGTCTATGTATAATTTTATTTTCAATATATAAAAAGCTGCCATAGACTCGAAGGGTTTCTGAAAAAAGAAGACGAAAAAAAGCTAATGAAGGGATGGAATTAGAAATATTTTCAATATTAAAAAGACCAGCTGGTGTTGGCTCGCACATCGTTGCTGCGACGATTGCGAAATGAAAAATACGATTAAGAATCGGCGAGCCAGATACGACTGTGCACAGGTCGCGTAAAACCGAAATTGATGTTTTTAAACGATTCGAAAACCGTATCCGAGTATTTTTTTTTACTAACGGCGGTGCTGGAAGGAGTGGTGGGAGTCTGAGGTAAAGATATTGGGACACGATGCGGATTTATTAAAAATTTTCCCAAGACGGAGAGGATGTCTCGCTGTGACTCATTTATCTGCAGTGCTGCGAAGGAATTCGCGAACAGTTGCCGGTCTCCGGCGACGAAATATTGAAGAGTTAAATTGAATTTCACTCGAGAGATTGGTATACTCGGATGCGGCTCGCAATATAATTTCTTCGGGTTGCGGTTTTCGAAAACGTCTTCTTGGAATTTGGAAATGTGCCCTGTTGTCACTCTCGAAGTTCGCAAAGTGAGAAATTATTACGAATTGGGTAATGAACGAAGACTGTAGGATTGAAAATTTCCAAAGTGGTGATTTTTTTTGGCAAACTTAGTTTAATTTATTGGTGGAAATTTTTTGCACAGAGATCTTCGACTCGTGTGGTTTTCGTTTACGTAATATTACATAAATTTCCTTCGAAGGAGAAAATATGCTGAAATTTTTTCGCAAGAAATTCGCCAACGTAGTAGCTTAAATGATGGAAATTTATTTGCGAGCATTTCAATAAGTCAAAATTACCCTTTGATAAGCTGACTTCCACGTGCATTAAAGTTTTTCAATTTTGAATAAATGATGGCGGTCCGAAAAACTATATACGAGAATTTTTAATATAAATCGTAAATTATGACTTACAGGGCTTTTTACAAGTTGACGCGAAGCGATGGGAAATAAATTGATTTATTTTTGAAAAATTCATTTTTATTTGATTTTACGCTTACCTGTTTTCAACAACTGGCGAAATTATATCGAAAAACTTGTGCTGAATTGTTATTTAGTAATTTTGAAAAGTACGAAAATTTTGTGTAAAATTAAATTTTTCTCAAATATTTCGTCGATTTGCAGAAGCTAACTCAATAATCAGTTACCTAATAATTTTTTGAGAATATGACCTGATGGTTTTGAATAAGAGAAGGAGAAAGGGGCAAAAATTCCACACAATTTCTAAATTGAGGATTAGCATGGGTTGAAAAAAAAAACGTTTATTCTGGATTTTGACGAAAATTGTTGAGATTGTTTACTTTGAATGAGAGACCTTTCAAAAAAAATGAATCCTTCAGACCGTTGCAGGATAGAATTGGAGAATTTCAGAATGGGATCATTTTTGAATAAAATGCGCTTTTCGGCCACTTTCGGGTAGTGTTACCTGTTGGGAACCTCAGTCACTTCTCTAGAGAGGTTGAATTTGAATTTCTATTGTACCTCACTCAACCATTGACTTCGGAAATAAATAGCCTTTTTTGCTTCCCCCCGCCCCCAGAGAGAGTTGAAAAATTGCAGATCAAAAATTCGAAAATTGTTTGATTTTTACGAAATCAAATTGCTTACTCAAGCATCCCAAAAGTTTCATAACAGGCTACCATCTTGATTATAATTAACAGAATAAAATTTTTACAGCAGTACTGCCAACTAAAATTTTATGAAAATTATGTTCATCAAAATGCATTTGGCAGCACTGCCATTAAAGTTGGTAAAATTGACTAAAAAATTAGTCTATTGTTTTTTAATGAATTTTCGCTGATTTTTCAAGATACCTCGCCGAATTAAATAAATTCCAAAAAAACAAATTTCAGTTTCACTAATTTTTCACAACGGAGTATCCCAACTCAAAGTAAAGTTTTGAGCCGAAACAAAACTAAATCGAAAGTACATTATAAAAGTACTCCATATCCAAAATTTCAGGTACTGAAGTTGATTTCTCGAATTTTGGCGAATTTTTGAAATTTCAAAATTGCCTCATCGCCCAGAAAAATTTGAAAATTTGATTTAATCGACGAGAAAAGCTGAAATTTGGTATATACCCTATTTTCGACCTCCCCCCCCCCCCCCCCGAATTGATTGAAAGTGGTTTTGAAACGTTTCGGAGCCTTCAAAATTTTTTGGAATTTTCCAGACACTGTCGCCGCATTTTAGATTTTTTTCAGTGCAATTTTCTGTCAAAAAATGTGAATTTCAACTCCAAGTTACTGGAACACTTTTATAGGGGTTTCTCCAGTGCTTTCCAAAATTATCTCGAAACTACTTCCAATCCATTTAGGAGATCAAAAATATGATATACATACACTAAATTTTACATTTTTTCGTTGATAAAATCAAATTTTTACATTTTGTAGGGTAATGAGAATACCTCGATCTAAAAATTACACTTCAAATTTGGCCCCCTCCACAGCCCTGAAATACATTCAAAATTTAATAATGAATATAAGTTTGGATTTTTCGCCATTTTTGCTAAAATCTCGTGGAAAATTCAGAATAAATTTTTTTGCGAAATTGCCACTTCAATTTCTCTGAAAATCGCCTACAACTGGAGTAAGAATTTGAAGAAATTACAAAATGAATATGAGGTTGAATTTGTCTCGACAAGGCGAATTCATTCGTATCATCGTTTTCGAAATTTGGACCATTTTTGCGAAAATTTTAATTGCCTGCAAAATCAGAAAACGATCGATTTTATTGAAAAAAAAAATACTTACAGGTAAATTAATATTATATGAAATTCTGACAGTTTTTTTTCAAGTTGAAATTTTTGCTAAGAAAAATTGTAAAATTTACATTATAAAGGATAAAAAAAATTTAAAATTCAAACTTTGGTAAAAAATTATTTGAATTTGAAAAAATAATCTAAATCATGATTTCATAAGAAAATATCATATTTGTAAAAAACGGCATGACGTGTCCAGAGGCGTCGTCAAGGGGGGAGGGGCTCTCGAAAAAAGTCCTGGCCCCCGCTCCCCAAAACTATCTTCTTCCTTACTTCCCTCCTTTTAGCAACTCATAAAAAAAACAAGCTTTTATTAGGGTGTGCATTTATAAAATTGCTCTTTACACTTCGAAAAAAGCAAAAAAAAATTGTTTTTTAAGCATTAAACTCCATTTTGTCAGCCTTCACCCCCATTTTCGATTTGACAAAGCATAGTCACTGAGAAAGTCGAAAAGATTTTTAACTCAACATTTTAACAGTGAGTATCTTCATTCGAAACAAAAGTTACTAATTTTCCCTCACACCCTCCCAATTTCGATGCTGACACCTGGGACTTTGTCACATTATTATTAGTTGATTAAGATTCCAAGTTGGTAATAAAGTATAATTTTCCCTAAAGTACTACTATGTAAAAAGGTTTAATCATTTGTAAGAATTACATTGCTTCAAACATTGAATAAAAATTCATTCAAATAGTAAAATTGAAACATGATTTGGTTCATTAATCTCACTACATGAAAAAAAATCTCAAAATAAGATTTTGAACGATGATTTGTTTTTTACCTTGAAATTGAAATTCAGAAATTGGAATGTTGGGAATATCACTTTTTTACTCAAATTATAAGTCTTGCATCAAACACTTAGTATTAGAGACCTTTCCGAATAAAATCTGTCTTCAAAGAAACTGAATTTATTTCACTACGAAATATACTCATTTCTGAATGAAAAAAAAACCTAAATTAATGATGAAAATACTCGGTAGTTAATACCTTAAGAGTATACTTACTTCCACCCAGCTCTTCACAACCGAAATTCAACGCTTCTCAGTTTCCATAACCCACCTTATTGCCAGACAATACGCTACCTTTAAAACTTTCTCTTTGAATTCGCATCATGTTCCCCTCTTATTCGCGGGTAAAAACAATTATAAAATTTTGTTATTCTTTTTACAGAGTAAGAAAATCACAAACGCTGCGCCTCGTCGGCGACACCTATTGCATTTTGCTCACCCTACGTTTAATAGTAATTTACTACGTATACTTTTCCGTAAGGTTCATAATGAAAAACGAAGCTCTATAAGAAAGCTAAGGCACTTAGTCGCCTCCGAGTAACTTAATAATACCACTTTTCTTCGCAGTAAGTTCCCATCAAGTTGATTTACATCTCAACTTACAACTCGGCGTGAAATAATGCCACGCACCGGAGGGAACATTTTCTCTGTGCAAACTTATTCGTAGTACGTATAAAGGCAGACTTACTAGGACTATACATCGGTATACGCTTGAAAGATAAGTCTTATTACTACATATTTGTTGTTTCTCCGAATACCCTGCTAATTATAATTTTCAAAATAATACGTAGGTGTGTATTGTACGTCATCGTGAAAAGGATCCTTATTCGAAAAATGACGAAGATTTTAGTCTCGTGTCGTTCTTATCGTGTGGTGTTTTGACGTCGCCAGTAATTTGTCAGCAATTTTCTTGTGGCAATTTTATATCTGATTATTTGAGAAAATTTCGTCACCGGCGAACATGAGGTAATGAGACAGTTGAATCCTTCGAGGGTGTACGAGAATGAGTCGACTGCTGTTTCCGGTTTCATTCGTGTATGCCATTCAAATTGATAGCGAAAAAGAAGAAACCTCCCGAATCGTTTATAATTAAACGTCATAAATGAGCAGGGAAGCAGGGATGAGATAATAATTTGATAAGCTGGTTTTGTTCGACTGGTTGGCAAATAAAGGCGCAGGCAAATAGTCTCAAGATCGAGTTTCATTCGAAGCAGAGAGAGAAACCTGCACCAAGACCGAAGAAACCCTATCAATCATCTTTGCCAAATTTATACGTTGTCGGTGAATAAATCTCGAGTCTTGTTCTTAAAATACATAAAACGAAGATGCAGACACGATTGCATGGGGGTATGGAAGGGGTTACACCCCCTCCTCCCACCCTTCAGACATTTTGTAGTCGGAAAATTCCGTGAAAATTATTTCTAGTCGGAAGAATAGAAGAGAAAAAATATTTCTATTTCTAAATATAAAAAAGGCAAATCCAGTTTCTCGAATCCATTTTTTGATTAGGGTTATGCCAACTGAAATAGTTCAGTACAAAAATCTTTCAGAAAAAGTCTGAAGATTATCTTGTTTTGTTGTTGTTTTTTTTTTAAAATAGGAATAGGCACTTACTTTTTAAATTAGAAATTTATGAGAAATGGTCGATTAATTAAATTTCATAAAATGAGACAAGTACTTGAAGTGTTGATGATAAAATTTCAAAAAAATCAACGAATTTGAAGAAACTTGAAAATTTTGAAAAATTGACGAACTTTGAAAAGATACAAAACTTGTAAAATGTGTGGAATTTTAAACGTAGTCACAATTTGAAGAATTCATTAATTGTGCAATCTTTTGAAGAACTTAAAAAATGACAAAATTAAAAAAATTGACTGAATTTGAAGAATTTTGAAACTTGAGGACGTTTAAGAAATTGATAAACTTCGAAAAACTACTAATTTTTGAAGATTGACAAAATTTGAAAAATTTCTAAATTTTTAAACATTTTTAATAAACTAAAAAATTGTCTTAATTTAGAGAGTTAAAAACAGGGATGTTCCGAGAGCAAAATGCCGGGAGAGGGGGGGGTGAAAATTCAAGAAAATCCCAACTCAGATTTTAAATTTTCCCAAATGTACCTCCCTGCGATCTACCTACATCACCACTCGAACTTTTTCTGCTCCCCCTTCCCCTCTAAAAAATGTTCCTTTTACACGAGGTGTCTACCCTGGACTTCAAGATGTAATCTTTAGAGAATTATTTTCAAATCAATATCGCCTCAAACTAGCATTTCTTTGTCGTTTCTTAAGAAACAACAACAAACTGTACGCCTGGTACATTGAAAAATTGTCGTTTCTTGTCGTTTCCCTCAAAAGCGACAGTTTTACAATACCCAACAGGTGGTCTCGTGATTTTTCGGGGAAACGACGGATTCAAGATTTTTGAAATCAGCTTTTTGTCATTTTTTGAAGAAACGACAAAAAAAAAGATTTTGATTTTTTTATTCCAAGGTGTATAATTTTGGTCGTTTTTGTCGTTTTTCAACGAAACGACAAGAAACCTACAAATTTGCATGAAAAAAAAAACATAATTTTAAAGACGGTGACGTACCGGAATCCGGATATTGTGGAGTGGTAGGGGCAAAATCTCAGATTTCCGGTCCGATTTTTGAAATATTTCGAAAATCAACTTATTCAGGCACAAACAGACTGATTTTTTTGTAGCTTGGGTTGAATGGCACAAATTTGCCGATCGAACTAAATTTTTTGACCATTTCTCCTTCTCAATTACCTCATTGTTTTTCCCTGGATAATTTCATTGTAATTGAAAAAACCTGTAAAATTGTCTGCGAGGGTGGAAAATTTCAAGAAAAATTATAATTTCAGTAAAAATGTTTTGTATTTTCAATGTGAATATGAGAGAAATGAATTTGGCCCGAGCGAAGCAAGGATGAAAACTTTAGAAAACCTCAAATTCAATGTGCAATAAAACAATGTTTTGAATTAAAAGACTTGAATAAAGAATCGGTCTCTTTTACTTTAAAACTGCCTATTCAAGGAGAAATACGATGAGGCCGAACACAGTGAAACCACAGCTTTTAAAAAATTTCGTTTTCAAACATCAAAAATAAGTTTTAAGGAGAAAAAAATATAATAAAATTAGTTGAAATACTTTTCAGGAAAAATAAGAAAATCACTTTCGTAGGATATTGATAATTTCAAAATAATTAAAGAAGGAGAAAACACAAGGAGGCCGAGCACAGCGAAACCAAAGTTTTTGAAAAATTTAGTATTACAGAGGTAATTTTAGAGTTGGATTGTGATTTCTGAAAGAGGAAGTTTCCCCCAAAAAATATTTCTGAGGACTTGGTTCTCAAGGAATCGCGGTTTTCGGCATTCTCATAAATTTTCCTCACCTTGATAAACTACGAATACAAAATAATGATGAATTTTTCCAACTTGGGAAAATATGAATAGGTACAAATGGTAATTTTTTACAACTTGAAAAAAAAAATGAGTTGTTCATCATTTTGTACATATTTTTTTGTCAAGCTGTAAAAATTTAGTATTTGTATTTTGTACTAATATATTTTTCCAACTAGTAGTCTGAACCCACAAAAAAAAAACAACTTCAAGGTAGAATTGGCAAATTTCCCCAATAAAATACTGAAAAATCGTAACGAGGGGGTAACCCTTCCAACCCCTTTATTAGTACGTCTCTGGGCATAAATCATGAATTTTCCCCTTAGAAAATGACCATTTTATTTCATTTTCTCATTGGAAAAAACATAAAAAGGACAATACAAATGTTCAATTTTTATTTTTTTGGAGAAATATAAATTTACTTACAAAAAATTATAAATTTTCCCAACTTGATAAATTGCGAGTGCAAATGATAAATTTTCTCAAGTGGGGTAAATATGAATACAAATGGTGAATTTTCCCAACTTTGAGAGTAGAAATAAAAATTTTTCTCAAATTTAGGATGGAAATGGTAAATTTTCCCAATTTAGGATAGAAATGGTAAATTTTTCCAAGTAAGTACCTAAATATTGAAAAATTTCAACGGTGGAGGGTAAGTTACCTCCAACCTCCCTATCGGTACGTTTCTGATTGAAAATGAAAAACCTTCAGAAATTGACAAATTTAAGAAACCCGCATCTTTGAAAAGTTGACCAATTTTGCGAAATTAATCAAATTTGAGAAACTGACACTCTGATTAACATTATTTTTTAAAAATTGACAGAATTTTATTTCTGAAGTATCAACATTTTATTAAAAAAATATGAATTTAAAAAAAATAACCAATTTTAAAAACTTGGATCCATTTGAAAAACTAATCATATTTGAAAAATTAATAACAACTTGAAATTTCTAAAAAATTACTTGAGATCAAAAATGACACAAAATCGTATGAAAAACCTTTTTTATTATAATTGTGGCAACCTTCTCTTCTCACCCCCCCTCACCCTCGGCACCAAAAAATCAAACAGAAATCGTCCCTGCGAAGATGGAAAAAAACTATCATCCACCCCTAACATTTGGTAAAACAAACATTGATATCATCAAATAGCAAGAGACCTAATAAATTTCGACTGTAAGGAGAGAAAAAAAACATCTTTCGTATACTAATTGCCTCTTTGTCTTTTATAATTCTCCCATAACCGTCTGAGCTTAGTACAATAAGCGAAAAACGAACAGTTTATTATTTACAAAGACGTCCTTGTGTAACATTTCCTCCTCCCTTTGGCAGACTCCCGAAGATGATGTATCTTTCGATAGGGGTGCGTTTTATACACCGACCGAGTCTTCTTGTCTTATACTTACCATACGAACATATTTTAAATGAGGAAATTCTCCACATCTACATGTTATTGCAGCGCCGGCACCTTCGCTCATTCCGTGTATTCTACCCTTTCCACGTGTCGCCGATATGATTGATGAAATGCGTATACAAGTGTATACGCGAGCTTCGTATTCTCTCTCGCTTTCGCCTTCATCATGTCTTGTCACTCGCTTACTCTATATGTGGGTTTCCCATATAGTCTCTCATACGCGTCTTCTCCCTATTGTTTTAGAAACATTTCGCTCTCCCTTTCTTTCTCTTTGCCTGGTACTATGCCCCTCGTCGTCTAGAGCCCTCGTTTTTACCTCTTTCGCTTCGAATGCACGGTGCTCTTCTTTTACTCGACTAGAACAGCCCTTATTAAAATACTCGTTTTCTACCCTTTTCTTATGCTATATTCATTCGCGAAACGTAATTAAGCCACTTTTATTACTTTATTAGTAGTCTCGATACCTAGCTACCTACGTGTAGTACGCCGAGTGTACCGGTGATGAGTACTCTGCATCATGTAATGCGAGATGGGACTTAGTCGTTGGGCTCGAAAGGAATTCTGGTAGGTACTGTTTGTCGGAATTATTTTGATGCTGAGTTCGCCCTCGGGGTGGATCAGATGTGCTTGGTCTTGAGGGAATTGACAGATTCAGTTCTCGTCTACAAAGATTTTCTCATTTTTGAAAAATTTTTATTGCAAGCTCACATTTTGGAAAAAAATCTTTAAAGCGAATTGAATTTCAAGATAAAAATTGATACTATTACGTTGAGAAAAATATCGTCCGTGTTTTCAAATTTTTCACAAAATTCTAACTAAATACTTCGAAAAGTGTTGAGTCCAAATTTACAAGGCAACCGTTTGGTTCAGTAGTTTTATATCCAGAAATGGTTCCAAAATCATTAATTTGATTTAATCAGGTGCTTCAGGTATCACGAAGTACAGTTTTCAGCCACTTGCAGCCGTCTCGGCAAAAATGAACTTTTTTAAACAAAATAATATTGAGAGAGTAGGGAATGAAAATTCAAATCTTTGGAAAAATGTATGTTTAGTATCAGAATGTGTGTTTTTTGGGGCGCTGAATTTGATTTTGAACTCGTTTTCACCCCTTCTGATAATCCACCACCTGGACAGAGGGATGAAAACTCATATTTTCGAAAAATATCATATTGGGTGTCTTTCGATTTTAAACTTGCTTTCACTCTTTCTCATCTTCCACCTCCTCAACCTCCTGTACAGAGGAATAAAAACTCAAATTTTCGGAAAAAACATATTTTGACACACAACACGATATTTCTCAAAAGTTTTCATCTCCCTATAGAGAGTGGACCATCAGAAGAGGTGAAAACGAATTCGAAATCAAATTAAGCACCTCAAAAAACATATTTTGATGCCCAACACGATATTTTTCGAAAATATGAGTTTTCATTCCCCAGTACAGGGGGTAATTCATCAGGAGGTGTGAAAACGAGTTCGAAATCGAATTCAGCACTTCGAAAAACCCCTGTTCACCAAGTTTGTCGTTCCTAGGTTCAGGAATTCCATTTTTGCCTCTTCAAATCCAGAATTGTCCACTGATGAGGTCTCAATGGTGCAAAAAAAGGCTCGGCGTGGTCAACTCATATGAAAACGATACCCATATTGATAGGTTTCTAGCGATCTCAAAATGATGATACCATCTTACTGTATGATGATTAGGGTGGTCCTTATTTTCAAGTTTGAGAAATTTTGCGTACCCCCCTCAAAGTTGTTCCTTTTTATGAGAAAATAATTCCCTATTTTTTTATTTTTAATTTTTTTGAAATTAACACGTGCCTGTAAGCCACTCAATGTCCTTCATTATTCAAAATATGAAAAATACCAATTTTTATCAAAATTTTTTAAAATTTTAATTTTTGTGGCCAAACTCCTCCAAGTAATTCATTATTTATGAAAAGGAAAATGTGTTTGCAGTTGTGGTAAAACCGTGGATAAAATTTATCCACATATTTCACCACAAGGAAAAAGTGTTTCCAGTGGTGGTAAAAACGTGGATAAGAATTATCCACATATTTCACCACATAAAAAAAGTCATTTCAGAGAAGGGTGAAAACGTGGATAAAATTTCTCCACATATTTCACCACAAAGGAAAAGTGTGTCCAGTGGTGGTAAAAACGTGGATAAAAATTATCCACATATATCACCACATAAAAAAAATCATTTCAGAGAAGGATGAAAACGTGGATAAAATATATCCACATATTTCACCACAAGGAAAAAGTGTTTCCAGTGGTGGTAAAAACGTGGGTAAAATTTATCCACATATTTCACCACATGGAAAATGTGTTTCCAGTTGTGGTAAAACGGTGGATAAAATTTATCCGCATATTTCACCACATGTAAAAGTGTTTAAAGTGGAGGTAACACCGTGGATAAAATTTATCCACATATTTCACCACATGGAAAAAGTGTTTCCAGTGGTGGTAAAAACGTGGATAAGAATTATCCACATATTTCACCTCATAGAAAAAGGGTTTCCAGTTGTGGTAAAACCGTGGATAAAAAATTAACCACATATTTCACCACATGGAAAAAGTGTTTCTAGTGGTGGTAAAACGCTGGATAAAATTTATCCGCATATTTCACCACATGGAAAAAGTGTTTCCAGTGGTGGTATAAACGTGGATAAGAATTATCCACATATTTCACCACAAGGACAAAGTGTTTCCAGTGGTGGTAAAAACGTGGATCAGAACTATCCACATATTTCACCACATAAAAAAAGTCATTTCAGAGAAGGGTGAAAACGTGGATAAAATTTCTCCACATATTTCACCGCATGGAAAAAGTGTTTCCAGTTGTGGTAAAACCATGGATAAAATTTACCCACATATTTCACCTCATAGAAAAAGGGTTTCCAGTTGTGGTAAAACCGTGGATAAAAAATTAACCACATATTTCACCACATGGAAAAAGTGTTTCCAGTGGTGGTAAAACGCTGGATAAAATTTATCCGCATATTTCACCACATGGAAAAAGTGTTTCCAGTGGTGGTATAAACGTGGATATACTTTATCCACATATTTCACCACATGAAAAAAGAGTTTCCAGTGGTGGTAAAAACGTGGATAAGAATTATCCACATATTTCACCACAAGGAAAAAGTGTTTTCAGTGTCGGTAAAAACGTGGATAAAATTTATCCACATATTTCACCACATGGGAAACGTGTTTCCAGTGGTGGTAAAAACGTGGATAAAATTTATCTACATCTTTCACCTCGTAGAAAAAGTGTTTCCAGTGGTGGTAAAAACGTGGATAAAATTTATCTACATCTTTCACCTCGTAGAAAAAGTGTTTCCAGTTGTGGTAAATCCATGGATGAAAAATTAAACACATATTTCACCGCATGGAAAAAGTGTTTCCAGTGGTGGTAAAAACGTGGGTAAAATTTATCCACATATTTCACGTCATGCCCCAAAAGATGGTTAGAGGTTTGGCTCCCTTGCTAAAAAAAATTTGTAAACGTGCGTTTTGTAGGTATTGTGGTGCAGATTAAAAAGCTACTGAACTAATTTTACTCAAAAATTAAAATGTGAGGAGGGAGAAGCAAAAACCCATTTTGGGGGGGCTTTGATCCACTGTAGGGGGATAAAAACAGGTTTGGGATGGTTGGGTGATTATATTGTGCCCAGGACTTGGTCTTAGACCATTTTCAGCAAAAAAGGCTTGTAATGTCATTTTTCGCCGGGTTACGTCCTCCTATCGATTGTTTAGCTCGTTTGAATATCATACCGGTACCACTTATTTGTAAGGGAAGGGGATCAAAAATTTTCTAAAACCAATTTTCATGAAAAGGTAAGTAGTTAAAATGAGTTTCGCACAAAAATTTAAAATTTTAGTAATTTCACTGTATTTTTCAATTTTTTTAAATTTTGGAATTTTGGGGGGCTTACAGGCACGTGTTAATATTAACTTTGGGGGCCAAAAATTTCAAGGAATTATTTTCTCATAAAAAGGAACAACTTTGAGGAGGGGTACGAGAAAAATTCGAAAACATTTTTTTCATCAAGTATAAATAAGGACCACCCTAATGATGATACTCACTGGGGTGGGGGGGAGGGGTTGCTGTCAGTCTCGAAAAGGATTCTTGTAACACAAAACACCTTTCTACTATAATTTTTCATTGATTCATGGGATAGTACGAAGAAAATAAAAACTATCTATCAAAAAAATATTATTTGTACGATTTCTCCCAATACAGCAAAAGTGACTCTGGTTTTGGTCAATTTTGACCATAGGGTACCCTAGGTAAAATTCTGGAAAAATTATATGATATTGTAGAACCAATAAGGTATCTGAAAACTATTTTTTGAAAATTTTTCCATGGGTCCCTCATAGGTAAGGAGGCCTTCAGAATATTGACTCAGCATTTTGAAGGGGAAGGGGGTGGAGGAGGGAGCTGAATTTTTTTTGTCAAAACCCTTACATATACCAACACTTATAATCAAGTTTGAAGAAAATCGGTCGAGTCAATCCTGAGAAAAAAATTAAAACTCATTTTTCACCTTTTGAGTCATTACTCAAGAACCACTCACATTAGGGGTCTGAAACTCGGGGAAATGATGTATCCATAGGGTTTCTACATATCCAAGATCGCTTGGGGCCCATTTTCTATGTAAACCCGCTAATGCCCTTCGGAACCACCACAAGTGTTCAGAATTAAATTTCCTCTCCAACAAATTACATATGACTATTTTCCTTAATTTTCCAGAAGAAAGTGGGCTCATTCCTCCTCCCCCATCACAAAAAATGTCAATTTATGATCTGCCCAAAATTGTTATTTTGTTGCAAATATTGACCTTAAAACTCCTCATAGAAAGGTGGAAAAACATTGAAATAACGTGTTTTTTTATGGATTTTATTTTTTTGACCATGTTGCATCAATTTTAGGGTCTCTCAAAAAATATATGTTGTATCTAAGGGTTCAACGAAACTTTGTAAGAAAAAAAAATTGGGGCCCTCCCTCCCTATTTTTGGGAAATTTTTGAAATTTTCAAATTGTGAAAACCTAAGAAAATTCTGGACATTTTTTTTGAAGAAATTTTCAAATATACATACGTGAGCCTGGATATAGAAACCACCCTTAGGTGTAAGAAAATGGTTTTTGAGTGGAGGTTCTCCTTTGATTCTATACTTTCTGAAACACCCACAATCAGTGTCAACTCAGAAATCAATTTTTTACACCTAAGGGTGGTTTCTATATCCAGGCTCGCATATACACAGTATTTATAATCTGTAAAAATTTCAAAATTTTTGAACAACCGTTTTCAGATATAGAAAATATTGAATTTCGAGCAAGTATGCCCCCATGATTCGAATGGTGGTGAGGGTAGGGAGTTGAAATTTTTTTTAGAGAGGTATTACATCCATGTCAATATTTTGGGCGATTTTGGTCTCGATCGGATGAGGTGCCGATTTCACCATCTTACCAGGAAATGCTCTTTTGAATAATAGGTAGAATCTTGTCCAAACTTTTATGCCAAATTAAATTGATAAAATGCGATCCTAGAGAGTATCAGTAATTTGTTACGTCATCCGCTGGGGCTGAGGCCTCGAAATATAACCTAAATAGTAAAAAGCCATCTCCGCGAATTTTTAACCAATATTTCTCAAATTTAGCACATGGGTAGAGGTGCTGAGAGAGGGGGAGATGTGAAATTTTTTTCGATCACTACAAAGACTTGAAATATTTCAAATGGGACAATAGCGTTACATACAGTTTTAGGGCGAACAGAAAAAATTCTTTCTGCATTTCCTAGAACATTTTACATCATTCAGAATTTTTTCGTATTTTTGTCGAAGGGGGGGGGAATCATACCTAAATTTTCAAAAAATCTATGTTTCCTTAATTTTTTCGCAACTTTGAGACCAATTTTTATTGAAAAATCATTTCCTCAAAGTAGATAAGTATATTAATAAGTACAATTTTTTTCATAAATTTTTGGGTGTTTGTCTTTCGGTAAAAAATCATTCGGGATATTGGGTTCGGGTAAAAAGTTTTCGGAATTTTGTCCTTCGGGAAAATGAACGGATATCGCTTGTTCAGATGGTTTAATTAAGTCCACCGCCACAGTGAACCCAATCGGTTATAAAATTTCGATCATCGTCATTTCATCTTCGGGCTTAAACTAAGGTACAAAATTCCGAAAAACATTACGATCCGATGAGGCACCACGGTACGAATACCTCGTCGAATCTTCGGATACAAAACGAGATCCCCTTTAGCTTCATCATTATTCGGGTAATGTAATAAACAGATTCGCTGATACAGTTCTTTGTACGGAGAAGCGCCCGTTTTGACGAAGTTATCAGAAAAGGTATTTACCCTACGCCGAAAAAGCGTATATATACAGGAATTCTATGGAAAACGACGACGACGATGGTTCCCTTCGACGTATTCGTAGTCTCGCGTAAATACGAAGGCTATACGACGACGACATCATACGAAAGCAATGCAATTCCCCGAGGAGTGTTCCCTATATATTCGGTCGGTATGGCCTAGCACACCTAACAAAGGGCTCCGTCACCGATCTAATAATGTTTACTGAAACGTGTCTTTAAAAATATACGAATACGTACACATACATATACTATAATCCAGTGGTTTCTAATCAGCCTTTTTCTTTATACTCGTGTATAGGATACACATGCACTTTGCCAACTTGTCCCTTGGCATTGCCGAGCGACGAATTTGCGTTAAATTTTATACGCGGCGAGGCATTTTCTCCTCTCGCCGAACAAAAACACCGCAGATAAACATCTCGTTTCTCTAGTTTTCCGACGAAAGAATACAACGAGCTACGATATGCCATCTTTTTCGATACTCGAGCTTTTTCCAAGTATGGGCGTACAAAGCCGCCACACTAATATGGTCCGAGTCCCGAGTGAATTTCGTTATATTCTACATCGCCGATCGAATGATTTCCTTTTTTGTGTTTATTTTCTCGGCGATGGCTATCGTCTTTTAACGCCTTGCCTTTTATTTGAACTTATTTTCGCGATTGTGGTTCGAAGGTTTGAGCTTTTTAGTAAGTGCTGTGTGGACGAGCTTCAGTTTTAAAATAAAAGACATAGATTTTGCGAGCAAAAATAAGGTTTTATTTTTTGAAAATTCCATTTCGCAAGACCAAACCAGATTTCGATCTCATTGAGAATCCAGAGCTGCGAATTAGAGAACTGCAAGAATTCAAATGATTAGGTAATTTAGTTGGAAATTCGAAGTAAGCAGAGGTGCAGGCGCACCCAAGGGGAGGCTCAGGGGGCTCGAGCCCCCCCCCCAGCTCGACGAAGAGATTTTTCATACAAATGTTAAAGAAGAGTATGATTTTTTTTTTTTAATTTTCGTCCAGTATTTTAGTGACTACTCTCTCATTCTGGATCATTGAAAAGTCACTGATAAATAGTCAGAATTGCATCACAGAAACAATCAGCAAAATTCACTGATTTTCAGCAATTCAGCGAATTTTCACTGATTTTTCAAAAAAATTCAAAAATTTCACTGAATTTCCAGTGAATTTTCACCGATTTTTCAATGAAATTTCACTGATTTTCCAGTTATTTTTCTCACTGATTAGTTTTCAGTAAAAAAAATTTCACTGATTTTCTCCTGTGCTGCAATTCTGACTGTTTCTCAGTGATTTTCGATAATTTTCACTGATTTACAATTGAAGTCGTGCTTTCCAAAGTAAGTACCATACATTTTTGAAAAAAGTTACTTACTGAGTCAATTTTTGTAAAGATCAAATTTTTGGAGATCGAGACTTTCGCCACATTTTCGGTATACCACTGTACAATACATTTAATTTGGTAGTAGAAAAAATGCTTCAAAGACATACAGTACAAACGTTTTTTCGTTTTCTGAAAAAAATTTCTATTGTTTTGACTTGGGCCACTTTGGAAAGCACATCTTCAATTGAGAGAGTATTTCTTAAATAAAACCACTCTTTAAATTTGAATCAGTTGAATTTGCAAAAATTCTGTCTTTTTTAATTAGTAAAATAATTTTTATTGAAAATTGGTGATTTTAATTTTTCGGTCAACAATTACTATTTATCAGAAAAAATCAGTAATTTTGACAAAAAAAAAAATCATTAAATATCGTCATTTTAAAATTTTTCTTCGCTCAAATCCGTAGGTATATATTATTTGCTTATTGAAAATACCCCAACTACTCTAGCCCCACTGAAATAACAGGTTACTTAATATTTTCATTGAATTTCGACCCCTCTCTATTTTTTCTCAAAACCTGAGCCCCTCCCTTACATAATTTCTGGGTGCGCCTATGAAAGTAAGTATTCAATCCAACTATTCTTATTATAAAAAAGAGATCTTACCCTGTGTAATATTCGGAATTTATACTTGCAATTTTAACTTTCAACTTCGTAGGCAAATTCCAATTACAATTTTTCAAATTGACATATTCTTGTTTGTTATTCAAATTGATCACAATGATGTATGTCTTTCCAGCCAGACTTCTGCAAATTGAAACTTGATAAGTAAATTTTAGAGTAAACTAATAAAAAATTTTCGGGTGTATTTTTCGCTACCTCATGAAAGAGAAGACCCATTTGGAGACTACACAGCTGCTGTATGATCCTTTTTGAAAAACTGGAGTCGATCTGAGTTTAACTAAACTTTTATAAACTTTATAATGGCTCCTCGGCATTTTTTTCTGTTTTTTAAGGTTCAAGTGGTAATAATTTGGATTGACAGGTAACCAAGTTCCGGTTTCATTGCTTGAAAATCCTACCGAAGTTTTTGAAAATTTTCAGTCATATGGATGATGAGGATTCAGTTCATTCAAATCAGAAGTAGAGTAGGTTCAACTTTTAAGCAATACCTGCATTCAACGAAGAATTCCACTGATAAGGTGTCCGTTCAGGATCTCTGGAAGGACTTGTCTTATCAAGTATTTGATCAGGTCTTACTTTAGTATCTTTCATTCCGATTTCTTCGCCGTTATAAGTGATCGCTGTTCCGGGAAGTAGTAGAACTAGAATATTCATCGCGTCGATGGCGGTAGATTCGAATCTTGTGGGTACTCTGGGATTGTCATGGTTTCCAATCTGGGTATAATGGCAGAAAAATTGGAGACTTTTGATCCAGGTAAGATGATAGAGGTCGAATGAAGTTGATATTTGTATAATTTACCTGCCAATTAGGCCATCTACCTTTGGGCACGTTATTTAACCATAAATCGGTAGTATTTTTGAAATCTGTGGCATCAGAAGAGTCGTTCAAATTAGTTAGAAGGAATAAATTAAAAGGTATGTGCGATATTGGGTGTTTGGGAGTTCCATAATACCAGATTGTGGGTTTGATATCAGTATACGCTTCTGATAGAAGTACTCTGTGAAAAAAACGGGATTTGAAGAGAGACATGGAAAATTGGAATGTACCTAGGTAATAGATGTGGACAGGGGTGTGCAACAAGTAGGGTAGATCGAGAAAAAAATCCTAGATTTTGACGAAAATCAAACGAACAGCTCACTCAAGCATGGAGCAAAAAAATGTTTGTCGCCAGAGTCATTTTTGATGAATTTTATTCAAAAAATTTTTATGGTAGTGCTGCCAGCTACATTTTGATTTACGAATTTTTCATAAAATTTAAGCTGTTCAATTACTTAGTGATTTCAAATGCAAAAATCAAAATTTGTTCAACCTTTTAAAATAAGTTTGAATTTATTTTTTGGGAATTTTTTTGTAGCAATGTTTGCTAAAATTTTATGAAAATTGTGAGAATCAAAATTCAGTTGGCAGCACTGGTTTTCTAGGTAATCAAAAATTTGGCTGGATTTTTAAACTGAGTGAGCAATTTGAACTTGGTAAAATTAAAAAAAAAAAACTCTTTCAAATTTACGATTCGGATTTTTAAACCTCTCTAGAGGGCCAAAAATTTATCTAATTTTGAAATAAATAGCTTAGGTAGGCGCAGGAATTCAAAGCCCTGCATTTTACAGGAATGCCCGAGATTTCAACGGGCGACACTAGCCAAAAGTACTCACTCATTCTCAATCAGTGAAAAGTCACTAATAGATAGAATTGCAGCACAGGAAAAATCAGCGAAATTCACGGAATTTCAGCCAATTTTCGCTGATTTTTCAAACATTTTCACTGATTTTTCAGAAAATTTTTATAAATTTCACTGAATTTTCAGTGAATTTTTACTGATTTTTCAGTGATTTTTCTCCCGATTTGTTTTCAGTAAAAAAAAATTTACTTATTTTCTCCTGTGCTGCAATTCTAACTGTTTCTCAGTGATTTTCGATAATTTTCATTAATTTATAATTGGGTGAGTAGAAGCCCTGCGTTTTTTTCAGAATTACTCCACTTTGAGGTTCCTCACCTCCGCCGGCGCCATTCCTCTTTGAGCTGAAGGATTCAGAATTTTTTTGGGGAAATCTCTCACTCAAAGTAAAAACTATCTCACCAATTTTCGTCAAAATCCAGAACGTATGATTTCTTTCCGATTTACCCGAGTGTAATAATTATACCTCGTTGGACCACCTTTTGCTGAATAAAAATCCAATACTGCTCTGAATTCACTCAAAATTTTGTACGTTTCTGGTTGATTCATGGTGTATATGTGCTTTAGATTATTATAATCCAATCCATTTTTGGCTGCTAAGGTTTTATTAATCACAGGCTCGTCCAAGAACCTCTCATCTTCAACCAGAAATGGTACAGCATCGGCTCGAAAACCATTGAAACCTCTATCTAAGTAGAACCGAAGAACGTTCTGTGAAGAAAACAGAAGAGTTTGAAAAACGCCCTCGGCCCATTTGAAAAAAATACTGAGCGGTGAACTATTATTATTGAATATGTGTACCAACTTTCAATTCTTCTACTACATGTCTGCAACGATAATTTAATTCCGGTTGTTCCGGCAAAAATTGACCAAAATAGAATTGTTTTCTTTCCGGAACAAAGTGCCAAGCTGAACCAGCCACTAAACTCTTCTGCAATTAATGCCACATAGTTTTAGGTAAATACATCTTTTGACCAATATCGATTGTGCCAATTATGAACGTGGACCTACCCAATTATTAGGAGGTATTGGAGTATTTTTGTCATGCCAACCTTTTGGATCTTTCCAAACATAGTAATTGGTATACGGATCGATCTTGTCGATAGATTTTTTAAACCACACGTGCTGGTTACTTGTGTGATTAGGTACAAAATCTAAGATCACTTTGATACCTACATAAATCAGGAAGTAGGAAGATCACATTGACAAGTTGTAATAAAATCGTAAAAAATTTATGCGATGGATTACAAATTTTGTATGGAAAAATCATATTTCATCAACATTATAAAAAAAATGTATGGGTTGTTTTGATTTCACAAATTGCAAAGGTTTACCCGAAGATTGATATTTCTTCCTTAATGAAATCAAATCCTCTATTGTGCCAAAAATCGGATCAACTTTAGTATAATTGGAAATATCGTAACCGAAATCAACCTGAGGTGATTCGTATATAGGTGACAGCCATATACAGCCGATTCCGGCATCTTTGAAGTGATTTTTTCTTGCTTTAATTCCTAAAGTCATGAATTTGAAAATATTTAGGTACCTAACACAAATTCACTGAAATATTCGAGGCATTAGGTAAACTTTACCTTTTAAATCGCCAATACCACTTCCATCGGTATCTAAAAATGATCTCGGATATATTTGATAGATGACCGTTTTTTCCCACCAATCTAACTTTCGGCCTTGGCTTGGATGGTTGAAGGCGCCAACGAACGTCAAGAAAATTAGCAAAATCGGTGTCTCGCGAAACATACTACGACACGAAAGGAAATAGCTTTGCACACAATTTATAATTTTTCAAATTGTCAACTACGTTATCGCGTTACGTATGTAGAAGTTGAGGTTCGTTCGCGAACGATTTTAAAATTCTTTCAATTTAAATCACAAAAACTTGAAAATACATGTCACGTAAAGCTATAGGTACGAAACATTTAGATTTTTTACATTTCAAGTAAACTCCTATTTTTCATAAAAAATTGTAAATTACTTTTTCATAAAGAAGCTTGCAGTCATCAGTGGATTAACATTGAACTTGCCTTGTTGCGATTTGACATTGTAGCAGTGAAGTGCCGAGAATTGGAACTTTAGGATTTAATGATGAATAACACAGGTTTATTTTATGATTGGCATTCTAGGAAAAAAAAATCTTATCGAAGTTCAAATATGTCCGTGAGGAAATATTTATGACTTGAAAAATGTACCGACTGATAAGTTTTTATGTTCAATGATAATTTTCCGAATAGTCGCGAAAAACGGAAATGTGTCGGTTTTAATAGTTACGTTCCACGAAAAATAATAGGTAAATACGTAGAAAAAGAAATATTCCTTTCCTTTCACCACCCGACAGAATTATCAATTCGAATGTCAGGGACAAACCTATAAAAAAATAGCGTGGGAAGAGGGGATTTTTCAACTGCGAATTTTCAAATTCATTTTTTCGTATATAAAAATACCTATCTAAGTACGCGATTTATTAACGACTCAAAATGTAATTTTCGCAATTTGCAAGAAAGAGGTGAATTTTATTTCACGTCTTTCATTTGGCACAGTCTCAAACTAAATTACAATTTTAATCAACATTGGAGGGAAATTTTCAATAACCTATTTTGTAGGAAGTTCGATTTGCTATATTTTTTCATTTTTGTACTTATTCATGTCGAATTTGAATTTTAAAAGCAGTTAGGTATATACAAAAAAAAAAAAGGGTTTGATAGCAGAAATGTACTTTTTCATTTCTGAATCAGTGAAATTCATCAAAAATCATTAAAAAAAACAGTCAGAATTGCAGCACAGTAATAAATCAGTGAAAATTTTTTCGCTGAAAGCAATTTAGTGAAAGAAAATCACTGGAAATCAGTTAAAATTCTCTAAAAACTCAGTGATATTTATAAATTTCACTGAAAAATTTGTGAAATTCTTTGAATAAACGGTGAATTTCACTGATTATTCCTGTGCTGCAATTCTGACTGTTTATCAGTGATTTTTCACTGATTCGGAATGAGAGAGTAAATTCGAGATGTTTTCTAAATCACGAAAATGGACATTCGAACTATTTTAAGACTTTTTCAGACTTTTTTCGGAATGAAGATGTTAAATTTTTTCACAATTGTATTCACCACCTCCTCCTTAAAAAAAAAATGTTTCAAATCGATCAATTCCACGTAAGCCGCTGCGAATTTTCCAACCTGTCTTACTAAATACTGGAATAATCAAATGAATGTTGAAATATCTCGCTGCTTGAGGAGGGGGAGGGAGGGGTAGAGGTTTGTAAGAAAAAAGAACTTACAAGATTTTGGAAAATATCAGTCATCATGCCAATAAATAAAATGAGGCCAAGCGAAACGAGAGTGAAAATTCATGTAGAGAAAATATTTTTGGACTTTTCGTACCCAGTGAAGTCGCGATAAATTTTGTACACTTTAGATACATCGTATGGCCAATTTTTATAAAAAATTGTTCTCTCAAAGCTTAAAAAGTTCAACACATACCTAATTTACATTTTATTCTAAATGAATTTGGTATAAAAACCTGAATTTTTTAAATAGTGTTTCAACTTCAAGTAAGCCTTGCATTATTATACGCAATATTATTTGATATTTTATTAATTTTTTCATCATTTTCAGAAAAATAAACATGTTAATTTGCATTTCAAATAATTTGTTGTCCATTTTTCAAAAAATTCACCGGGTACACACTTTTTCGATCCTTACTTTTTATTGATCTATGTACTACGAATGATCGTTTTATTTTTTATTTTTCGAAAGTGCAAAAGTGATGGCTAGATTTCAGAGCGAACTGGTAAAAAATCTCATTTTGCTTACCTCTCCCCACTTGATTTAAAAATTTGACAATATTCAAAAAATTTGAAAATTTGAAAAAAAATATTCTAATTTTGTAAAACTACCTCTAGTTTAAGTGTGAAATTTTTAACCCCCCCCCCCTCACCAACACATTAAAAAAAGGGAATTTTTTGAAATTTGATGAGATTTACTTACTCTGTACATTGTGTCCCAAAAATGATGAAACTTGGTTTCACTCAAGTGTTTGAGTGAATTTTATTCATGATAAAAAATTTAGCCATTAAAATTGAAACCAATTTAGAGTTTGAACCAGTTATCAAAAATTTCTCAAAAATGGAGATTACAGACTGTATCAAAAATAGTAAAACCTATTTTTGTCCAAAAATTACAAAAATTATAAATTTCTTGATCCCGAATTTAATTTTTTGAGTGACTCAGAAAAATATTGACTCATTGACCACCAACCATTACTATTCGATTGATTAATATTTACTCGAAATCAACAAAACACCTTTTCGCATTTCTTCCATACAAATAAACCTTCTCAAGTCAGGAGGTATAACCCAAATAAGACGAAAATCACATCCAACGGGGTAATTTGCAAAAAACCATAATATTCATTACTTTCCACCTGTATCTGCCTTCACCCCCTTGCAATTTCTTCCACCTCGTTTCGAAACAACTTTTAAAAATTACTTCCAAGTTCCCTGGCAAACTACGTAGGACCCTCTCTCTAGAGGGAAAAAATTCATCGTTATTTCTCCTTAGCGAAAGAAAAAAAAGAGGAGCGAAACCATCCACAGTCAGAGCACCACGAGCGAGACGGGGGAAAAGCCCATACTACGAAAAACTAGAACATCATTTACACAAGCAGAAACCTTACAGATAAAAAGGAAAACGCATTCAGGGCGCATACCGTAGCACGAACGCGTTCATTTTCCAAACCATTAGTCATTTTCAAGAGAGGTACTTTTGACGTTAATTTTGTTTCTTGTCTTTCGGTTCCTCTCTCATTTTCTTCTAATTAGAAAGCGCAAGATTCACGTCCCTGTGCAACGCAGCGCACCAGTCAACCGTTCTGTTACATATTAAACCGTTTGCCGAGCAACAATTAATATACGATTATCCTTTTCAATTTTATCAAAGGATATGAAAATTGGAAGATGGTAATGTTGGAAAAATCCATCAAAATTGTACAAAATTTCAATGTAAAATATGATGATCTATACACATATTATGGTTATAGAAACAAACATGATAACTCGAGTAGGAACTACCTATGCAAATACGAATCGGTATATAAGATAAAATATGTACTTATTATGTGATCGAGTTATCGGTACGGTTCTTTGAAATTAAAGAAACACTAATCCAAAGATTAACCTTTTTTCTTTCCTTCTATTTTTTTATTTATTCAATTCCCCAGGGAATCACCGTATATCGAGTTACATATTCGTTATACGTATATGACGATGACAAAGATGGCAAGATACGAGAGTCGTGTAGATACCTTATTTTCAAAATGAGATGAATTTTTTACGAATTTCAACCGTCTTGAGATTTATTGTATCAGCGTCCTCAGTCGATACATACGACGATGAGAAATTTCTTCACTTTGACAATATGCATTACAAATTTATATAAAATAAATAACGCTTCGCGTGGTTTCTTCATCGTAGTAAAATTTCGTTAACCAAATATCGTTGTAAAGCTTTCATACAATTCAATCTACTTGTATAAACTGTTTGCTTGTTCTTCTCGTCGCCAAAACGTAGAGAAAAAGACATTGTTACGTGTACTACAGGGTGATTCGAAAAGATTTCGGTTTCTTTGTGGCCGCAAATAGGCATAAGCAACCAACAGTGGATAAGAAACATTGTAAAAAATGTTTGAAAACTTCTATTTTTAACCCATTTCATGAAAAATCTAAAGTGTGATAAGATGAGGAATTCTCACTGAATTCAACAATTTTTCTAAATAAATTGGAACATTCAGTAAATATAAGATGATTTTATGAATGGTCCATAGAATTTCAACATGTAGTAATCAAAAAATTTGAAATTGATAAAATTTACTTACTTATCAGTCGAAAAAAGGAAACTTTTGAGGGAGAAATATGTCATATCACAGCAACTTACCTGTAAACACCAAAAAAAAAAAAAACCATTAAAATTACATTTAATACCATCGGAACCGGTCCATACGAGTACAAATTCCATTGTAAAAATTTGGGATTATTTTTTCCTTGAAAAATTTCCAAACTAAATGAAATTTTCAACGCTTTTCCCCCGCTTCCACTGCATTCTTTCATGTAAAAATCTACAGAAGAGGTAAAAGAGTCGACGTGCATTTCTGGGTCTCATTTTATTTTTACCGTCCCCCCTCCCTCTTGAAAAAAATGCGATTTTTTACGAAATTTTTGAATGCCCCTTTTTCGGCTACAAAAACGAATTAAATTCAATTCTGAAAATTTCTGAACTCCCCCCCCCCCCCGGCACAGAAACTTGAGAATTTGAATTTATTCATAAAAAATTTTAAAATAAAATGGAAAGATCAGTTTCAAAGAAAAATTATAAAGTTTTGAAAAATGAAACAATTTATGTTGAGGAGTCTACCAAATCGTGAGAATGAAAATTCGGATTTTTCAGGCTGAAAGTTTCAAAATTTCTTCACAATTCATCGCTTTTCTTCCCCTCCCTTCCCTCCAAAAATATAAACACGTGTTTCAAATTTATCAAATCCACGTAAGCCCCTGCAATATTTTCGATTTGCCTTAGCAAAGAAAAAATATAAGGGAGTAAAATATCAATTATTTTGATGAGATAAAATTAATGTGTTGAGCCCGAAGGAAGCAAAATTTTTGCGAAAAAAACCTTTCAAAACATGAAAATTTGTCACTTTTTCCTCATTAAGGCTTTCCAAAACACGACCAATAATTTCGAGGCAAAGTGCTACCACCCCAGCAAAATTACATTTTTTTTTTTTTTACAAAGAATTTCCATGTGTATTTGATTTTGGCCGTCTCTTTGACCTAAGGACTGAAAGAAACAACGGATTTTGGAAAACCTGTAAAAATGTAACTTTTGAGTTTTTTCAAAAACCATTTCGGAAGACCAAAGAAGTGTCGTTTCTGAAAAAAATGACAATTTTTGAAAAAACTGTGAAAATGTCATTTTTGAGTTTTTTCAAAAATCACTTCAGGAGACCGAAAAAGTGTCGTTTTTTGTAGAAACGTCAATTTTTGGAAAACTTGTGAAAATATAATTTATGAGTTTTTTCAAAAATCACCTCAAGATACCGAAAAAGTGTCATTTCTTGAAGAAACGACAAGTAACGACGATTTTTAGAAAACTTTTGAAAACGTCGTTTTTGAGTTTTTTCAAAAATCACTTCAGGAGACCGAAAAGTGTCGTTTTTTGAAGAAACGACGATAAACGACAAGAAACGACAATTTTTGGAAAACTTGAAAATATAATTTTTGAGTTTTTTCAAAAATCACCTCAAGAGACCGAAAAAGCGTCGTTTCTTGAAGGAACGACCAGAATTGAAAAGAAACAACGGATTTTGGAAAACCTGTAAAAATGTAACTTTTGAGTTTTTTCAAAATCCATTTCGGGAGACCGAAAAAGAGTCGTTTCTCGAAAAAACGACAAGAAACGATGATTTTTGAAAAAACTGTGAAAATGGTATTTTTGAGTTTTTTTAAAAATCACCTCAGGAGACCGAAATAGTGTCGTTTCTTGAAGAAACAACGATATACGACAAAAAACGACGATTTTTGGATAAACTGTGAAATGTCATTTTTGAGTTTTTTCGAAAATCACCTCAGGAGACCGAAAAAGTGCTGTTTCTTGAAGAAACGACAAGAAATGAGGAGAAACGACGATTTTTGGAAAAACTGTGAAAATGTCGTTTTTGAGTTTTTTCAAAAACCATTTCAGGAGACCGAAAAAGTGTCGTTTCTTGCAGAAACGACGATTTTTAGAAAACTTTTGAAAACGTCGCGTCGTTTTTGAGTTTTTTCAAAAATCACCTCAGGAGACCGAAAAAGTGTCGTTTCTTGAAGAAACGGCAAGAAACGACGATTTTTGGAAAATAACCTGTGAAAATGTACCAAAAAATAATGCATTCGAGTTCATAATATCAGAACAACACAATTATTAGCAACTGGCTGCACATACGTACAAAATTTTCAAAGAAAAATTTCAAACTTTTCATTTCCGGTGATTGAAAACAAAATTATTGTGTTTACTATATACTAATATTCAATGAAGGTATAAATGAATACTTACACGTTTTCTATTGCTCGAAGCCCCAGTTTTTATTTTTTTTGAACAAACTTCCAACACTTCAAAATTTTTAAATTTTTTGTGATTTCTCATGGATAAATGGTACTTATTTCGAGGAAAAAAATTCCATTGCCTCTTTGACCTTTTATTTCAAGGGATGTGTCAAAATTTTCAAAATGGCGTAGCTCGGCAAAGAAATTGAAAAAAATTTCTAGTGTTCCCCTAACTGTTTAGAAGCTATCAAAGATAACACGAAACCTCCATACGACAAAAAATAATTACGAAATAAAACACACATTTTGGCTCCTCCCTCCAAAACACTTCAGCCAGGAGTTCAAATTTGTTGTCAAACTTATTCATCAGCATAGGCGATCCATTTAGCGTACGAGTGGTCGAAATTGGTTTTCAAGGTCGAAACTGTTTTCAAGGATGCATCTCCTTATGCAGATACCCTGTATTTGTGAAAAATCAATGGAAGGTCGCTTCAAATCAACATCTTAGGAACCAAATCGTTTTCGAATCAGCCTGTATAAATACCACCGTATCTTAAATTTCCCAATTCCCACACACAATCTGGAGAATGTGTTCGAAAAGCTGGCAAAACCCCTACCGTAACCGAAACAAAAACAGACTCGCCGATCGCCACGATTCCGATGACAGAAAATTACCGCTCGAATACGCCGCCACAATGCTTTATCGCTTCGACTTAAAACAATTGTTTCGTTTGGGTAATTTGTAAGTGAAATTAAGACCGGATGAACACCCGATACTTTAGCTACCGCGTTCCGTCCTTTCTCGCGTGCTTTTCCTCCTTCCTTGCGCTTCTTTCGGTCGCAAGTTGCAACCTTACACCGTACCGGCGTATGCAGAAAACAGATACGAAAGGAAAATCGATGCCTGCGGACCTATTCGGCGGTTTATACGCTACTGGTTGTACACTTCTCCGATTCATAGCGTAAAAAAAACCTACGACTACGACGACCGCTGCGAATAAATAACGAAGAATTTAAAAATCAGCTACATTACGGTAATCTAGTTATAGCTCTAAAGTGACCCTGCGACTCGGAAGCCTTATACACTTTTTATCATTCGAACGGTATATTGAATATGGCGAAACGGAGGCGCTGTGTGCATATACGGCTCTTCGCGTATAATATGACCAAGTACGGTACCGCACCCCAAACTCCGTTCTGTAGACTCTTTCAAGGTATACTCGCTCTTTTTAGCTTCTTCGCTCTCTATTACCCATCGGTCTCTTTTCCATATACCTCGATATATCTACGTGTGTGTCTCTCAAGCTCTGGATACTCGTATATATTAATGCACCAACGTAAACCCCGCTCTGGCTTCCTCTCCTAGGTCGCGCCGCGCCGCCCACTCGTCACTCTGCTCTCTTTTAAACGTTTTGCAATACATCCATATCCGAATGGTATAACTTACAAGAGGTTTATCAACTTTCAGGATTAGAAACGGAATTCAAAGTATCATAAAATGGTATCGCATAAAGTGATTTATTTCTTAGCGGCGGTTTTTGCAATAAAATCGTTTAGAATTTCTTCTTCGTTCTCTCGTCGTCTCTGAAAACGATTCTTATTACTTCGTCAATATACAATTACTCTCTATCGTATTCTTTTTATTTCTGGATATAAAGGTATAGATGAGTAGCTAGGTGGCTATGGGTAAGTCATTCTGCGATGATAAAAATATTCGATCGAGCCAATAAGAATTTTCTCAATTTTTTGCTACAGTTGAATAAGTAGAAATCTATTGAACAGCTGTTGAGTGATTGATTTAGAACGCTGGGTACTCTAACTGGAAACACCAAAAAAATCAAATATATGTAGTTTTACAATTTCAATTAGCGTTTCAGTAGATATGCAATTTCCATAGCATTTCAGTAGATATGCAATTTCCATTGTGTTTCAGGAGATATGCAATTTCTATAGCTTTTCAGTAGATATGCAATTTCTATAGCGTTTCAGTAGATATGCAATTTCTAAAGCATTTCAATTAGCGTTTCAGTAGATATGCAATTTCTATAGTGTTTCAGTAGATATGCAATTTTCATAGTGTTTCAGTAGATATGCAATTTCTATAGCGTTTCTGTAGATTTGTAATATCTGAAGCGTTTCAATTAGCGTTTCAGTAGATATGCAATTTCTATAGCGTTTCAGTAGATATGCAATTTCCATAGCGTTTCAGTACATATACAATTTCTAAAGCATTTCAATTAGCGTTTCAGTAGATATGCAATTTCTAAAGCGTT
>JAVBJF010000798.1:0-46531 GCA_033439095.1 Pseudococcus viburni | reverse complement strand
TTTTGACAAATCCTTTGCGATTCTTCAAATAACACGATTTGTACCAGGGATATTAATGTTCTATTCGGATCTACCTCCGACAACGAGTACGGCCACATTTCCAGCCGGTCTGTTTCACATATATGCAGAATACTCCTGGGATGATGCTGCGCAACCACCTGTTTAACAAAATGAAATTTCCACAAATCATTAATACACCAATTTTTGTGCATTGTTTATCAAGAGTCAATATTGAAGCTGACCTAAAAATAAAAGAAAGTCTCTAGCAATTGGACCGTAATAGTTGCCGTTCAATGTCACCAAATATGGATTCAAACCCGGGTATGCTTCGTCAAAATGGTTTACGTCACTCAAAAAGTTAGTAAATGGCCCATGTACCAAAGCTCCGTGTGGAAACGTAGCAAATAAGTATGTGGTGTTTGGTGGTAATTCGGCTGTTTTGACTAGTTTGATGGGAAAGAAATCTCTTCGGCATCGCCAGAATCGGATTTTTCTCAGCCATTTTAGCCTGTTTCAACATACAGAGTGTTTTGATTGTAGATTACAAATGCCTTGGATTTTGATAGTGCAGCAACACAAGTTACTTAAATGTCAGTATGATTGTGTAAGATGTTGAATCTACAGTCTGAAAGCTGGTCGAGCGGTTACAACAGGTTGGCAGATTCGTCCAAAAGTTTTGATGAGTTCATCACACCAATTTCTACGAAATGAAGTGATTTAAATTACGACTCTATCAATGTAACCAACTCCCGAAGTATCATTGCAGTGAATTTGATAGTGCGCGTGCGTGTGCACTTGGTATTTTCTCTGTGTTGCGATTCTAATTTCATTATTGGTTGTTTTATACGTGATATTTAAAAACTTGGTGATAAATTTATTTTTCATATCAATTTAAATGTATTATTATGGATTGCCATTTTATTTCGTTTATCTACAAAAAAATTATAAAGATCGCAATCATTTTAAATAAATTCTGCATTTCTACTCAATGAGAAGAAACATTAACGATACCTAAAATAATTTAATAATTTATTTACCTCGATGTAGAATAAATAAATTTAGGTCTTAAATTAAATTTGATTAATAATACCTACATTGGTATGTAAGTAATTAGATGAATGAAAAATTATTAAAATAAAAAATTGAAATATTCGGCAACAAAAGTATTTTTTAAAAACATTTTTTCAGGATACAATAGTTTTAATTTTTAAATTATATGCTGTTCAAGTTGTTCAATGAGAACAAATTAAAAAATTTGAATTACCTACAAATTAATATAGAAATTAATGACCAAATTTATTCTACATCGAGGTAAGTAAATAAATTATCAAGTTATTTTATCAAAAAATTTTCATTTTTTCTTCTCCTTGAGCAGAAATGCAGAATAATATAATTATTTAAATTAATTGGGATTCTTTATAATTTTTTTATACGTGAAAAAAAATGTTAATACGTAATACATCCAAACTAATATTAAAAATTAATTTATCACCAAATATTCAAATATTACGTAAAAAACAACCAGAATCACGATGTTCACAACTCGGAGAAAAATACCAAGTGCACACGCATGCGCATTATCAAAATCACTGCAATGATACTTCAGGAGTTGGTTACATTGATAGAGTCGTTTAAAATTGGTATCAGACAAACCGGCATCATATAGAACCGATCATTGAAACGTCACATTAACTTGGACCAATCAGAGAGGAGAGATTTGGGCTCTGATTGCCCGATTCTATTATCTTGATAATGTTGGGCGCAAATTTCCGTAATGAGGAAAATTTTAGGAAATTTTATTTCAAAATCGGATTCTACAGGCTGAAAAACCTATAAATCATTAGCGCATCAACGGTTTGCATGCTTTATCTCGGAAAAAATTGAGATATTTATGACTATTTTTTGATTTTTTCAAAATAATTTGAAAAAGAAGTAATTTTAGACATTTTTCATATCAACTTAATTGAAAGAGGATTAAAAAAGCTTTCAATTGGTACCATTACCATTCGATTTCATGCATTTTTGAAAATCGCTAATTTTTTCCCATCAAATTTACAAAATATCAAAGTGGCACGAAATCGAATGGTAATGGTACCAATTGAAAGCTTTTTTTATCCTCTTTCAATTAAGTTGATATGAAAAATGTCTAAAATTACTTCTTTTTCAAATTATTTTGAAAAAATCAAGAAATAGTCATAAATATCTCAATTTTTTCCGAGATAAAGCATGCAAACCGTTGATGCGCTAATGATTTATAGGTTTTTCAGCCTGTAGAATCCGATTTTGAAGTAAAATTTCCTAAAATTTTCCTCATTTCGGAGGTATCCATGAAAATTACGGAAATTTGCGCCCAACATTATCAAGATAATAGAATCGGCCAATCAGAGCCCAGATCTTTCCTCTCTCTGATTGGTCCAAGTTGATGTGACGTTTCAATGATAACCTCTATTCGTACTCTTAACAACATCCTCTTCCAAAAATATCAGAATTTTACGTTTCTAAATGACATAACATGAAAAGATTGCCCTATCTCTCAGTCTATTTAGGAAACATTAAAAAAAATTACGTTTGGTACTTATATTGATATTTATATTATTTTTTTGGTATGGTGAGTTCAAATATCAGCTTGGTTTTGGGATTTGATCCTCCCCCCTCTCCCCCATGCCTCTATAGTACTTACTACTCATGGGTATTACAGAAACCTATTCACAAGATTTTTTGCAAATTTTTAAAGTATATCCTTGAACTTCTTTGTATCGCTGAAAATTGTTTTTCTGCTAAAAAGCTCCGCTTTAAACTTTGAAAAAATTTTATAAATAATTTTGAGTTCTCTTTCAATTTTCTTTCCTGTTTCGAATATCGCTTGTTTTTAGATGCGAGGCAGGCAAACGAAATCTCACAGGCAAAAAACCAATTTCTCTTTTCTAGGATTTCCCAGGACTATGAACCAAAACACTTTGGGTTCTCCTTTTTTTTGAGAAAGAAACGTCGTAAAAATTTTTGAGCAAAATCTGGATACCAGAGGTCAAAAAGTTGCTGACTTGGTACGAAACAACCCGGGGGCATATACCATTCAGAATTTTTGGTTTTGCTGCTTGCAAGTCGAAATTTGGCACCGGTTTTAATTTTTTGAAATTTTTGGGTTTAGCTAGAAAACCATATATTGGGTAATCGAGTTTTTTTATTTTAAATATTTATGTAATGAATATAGAAGAAAATTTTGTGCCCTTTCTCCCATCCGTTGGTTTTTTCACGACGTAGACATCCAAAATTTATATATCTACGAAAACTCCATAAAGGGGCTTGAAGAACGATGAAAATAAAATGGACTGAAAAACTTTTTGAAAACCCCAAAAAACCCCCCCCGTTCTAAATTTCGACCCTCTGCAAAACGATGGATTGATTCAGCTTTTGAAGGACCGTACTCTGTTTCATTCTAAGGACGAAAAAATAAAATTGATTGAATGAAATGAACTAGATTATGAAAATAATTTCCAATTTTTGAACGAGTCCAGCAATTTTTTATGAATTCGTCTATACTTTTCAATTGACTTACACAACGTATACCTACACCTTGTACAAGGGGTATCTCATAAGTAAGGTTCCCTATTATTATTATTTTATTCATTAAAAAAAAAACACGAAAAACTGTTATATACATTCGATATTATTCGAGTTTTTCTACTTTTTGACGTATTCACATCCAAAATTCAAGCACTGATTTTATCGTGAGACAATTTTTTCAACACCTGTACTTAGTGTAAAACTTTGGAGATTTCCCATATGATTACGCTCATAATCATCTGTGAGTAATCGAGGTGCCCACGGAAACGACTTCATAAAAATTCAGTGTTACCAGAAACTCAAAAATAATATGTCCCAAAAATTTTACGAAATTCCCTCCATTACAGGCTAAGAAAAAAATATGGAACCTTAATTATGAGATGCCCCTCGTATAAGGGAAGGTGGGGCAGGATGCACCAACCTAGGGCAAATGTTCTGCCAAATCTATTAAAATTGGTCAAATTGTCTGATTTTTGCAACAAATTAAAGTTCAAACATTTCTTTCATTTCGCGGGAAAAAATTCCATTTTGGTGCATACCTCAACCTTACCGAATTTTATGAAATTTGTTTCACTTTTTTTGCATCCTGCCCACCCATGGGGCAGGATGCAAGATGCCATGGGGCAAGATGCAAACAGTGAAGACATGATGAAAAATCGCTATTTTTTTTGTATAATTTACTCAAGTACATTCGAGCGTAATTTTTGAAAAGAGGAGTTCTAAAACCTTCATACCTATTCATAATTTATGCTGCCTTAATTGATTTTCTGATTTTTTAGACAAACTTTTGATATTTTTGATATTCTATCTAAAAATTAAAGCAAGAATGTGATATCCTGGAAACAATATCACAAAAATATCACTTGGACCATCTTTAGTACATATCATATCTCATATGTGACTTTTTCGACAATTTCATATTTAATATCAATGTTTGCATCCTGCCCTACTGGTACCATTTTTCTTTAACGCAATGTACTGGGAAGAAAATATAGGTAGGGGAAAGTGCCAACCAAATACTCTTCGTAGGTAATTAGATGTAATTCAAAAAAATTACCGATTTTTTTTCAAAAAAACTGAAAACATGATTATTATATTTCCAAAATTTAAATTCAAGATTTTACAAAAACACGAAATCCATTATTTGATAATAACTCATAGACAAGCCATTCGTCAAGTCTGTAATTTTTTTCTGTTTTGTATCAAATGGATACCCATTACCCATCCACCAATTTCCCCCAAGACGACAATGAGCCAATTTGCATCTTGCCCCCTGGTGCATTCCTCCCCACCCTCCCTTATCTACGTCTACGTATTCGGTTTCGAATTCTTGACGTCGCAGCGGGTAATTGAAAAGAGGGAAATATTGAAAAGTATATTAATTTTTTAAGGTTTCAATAGAAATTGTGTGATTAAAAAAAGTTTCATATGCAGTTTATCTAAATCTCAATAGTTTTTATGAATTATTTTTTTTGCAAACAGTTTCCTCTTTTTTGATGCCTTATTATTGGTGATCCTGGCTTCATGGCTATGGTATTTTGTGACATCTCACTTGGAAACCGAATTTTAACGTCAAGGAACATAAGTATTAAGAGCTATTTCACGATAAGATACTTGCCAATAATGACGAGGTGTGGTCAGAATCCATGAAAATTCAACTCGACTACTTCTTAATTCGCGACGCAATATTTCACATAGTTAATAATCAATATCTAGTATGTAGACTTTCTAAACAAGAAAGCGCACAACATCAATTTTACATAGATGGATAAACATCAAAAATCGCAATAATTTAAAAAAAATGTCCCGAATTTAACAGATAAACTTAACAGCATAGCGTTACATTTCACCAAACTTACAACCTATAATATGAAAACGTGTAAAAATAACTGTTGGTCGAGCAGTGTTGCCACAACGTAACCCACGTGGTCGTCACGAAATTCGCTCAAATATTAGAATTTTACCGTGCTCTGAATGTAAACATATATTTTTTAGTTTAGAGAGTCGAATAACGTAAGGTGAACACTGATAGTCATGAAGCTTACGACCTTGGATTTAATTGATTTGCGAGATTCACTTTTGAATTGTATGTATTTGTACATATAATATATTGAAAGCCACTACAATTTGTCAGTTGAGGTGATAGAGGAGAAAATAATTAAAAAATTACAACAATGTGAATGATAAAATGAATGATGATTGAGACGAGCTATTTGATTTTATTTTTATGTTTGAAAAAATCATGAATTGGGTACGACTATAATTTATCATTTAAAAAATTAGTGGGCTAGGTACGAAAAAATCATATGTACTTACTTGATACTAGGCATAAAAATACAAATGTTATGCAATTTTGGCAAAATATTTTGCAGCATTGATTGTCAAAATAAGAAACGTACCAACTGTAGTAATACATCTACATCTCTAATGTGGTAAAATTCCGAATAAGTATAGCTGATTTTGCAAGGACTTTTTAAAAAAGTTGCAATAGAGATTGGATGAAGAATTTTTTTAAGTCGAATTACGTTTATATTTCTTTCAAATTGAATTAAATTATTGTTCCTAATTGTAATTCCTTGTTTATTATCCTTTCCGTTGCGAAAATATTTATTCGGATTCAAGAAAGATACCCGAACGAAACAAAAAGTATGGAATGAAAGGTCTGGTTTGACAATTTTCAAACTGTTTCACTTTCGAGTCATTAATTGTACCTATGATTTTTTATGATTTCTTAATATTTTTATGCCGAATACAAGTCTTTCAGCCAGTTTGGAGCTACATCGTGGCTTTTTGAAAATTTTTGAGTCAAAATGAAAATTTTTGCCTACTCGACATACTTACCTACATGATTTTTATCATTTGTGAATAACTGATTCAGTTATTGGACTTGAAGTGTTTGCAATAAATTCGAAGTTATATTGATATCCAGTGAAGAAATTCAAAAATTACTCAATATCTTTACTTTAAAAAATACGTATCTATTACATTTAAGCGAACTGCAAAAAAATGACAATCTCACAATAAATTGTAAAAATTGAAATAGTAAAAAATGGTAATGGTAATTTTTTGGAGAAGCTTAGGTATGGCTTGAAATTGAGAAATTAGATCGAAGGAGAAGGGGATAGATCAGAAATGGTTCATAGAAAGACATACTCCTTAATTTTTGTCATGAAGTGAAACGAGGATTTCTCAGATCACGTTTTTAATGGCATTCAATTACGAATTTCTGGGGGATTGACACCTAACATTTCACGGAATAAAAAATTGGAATGTTGAGAGGAGATTTGTAGAAATTAATTACAAAAAATTCTTCAAAAATTATGTACTCAATTTCTTTACTTTAAAAAATACGTATCTATTGAATTGAAACAAACAGCAAAAAATGACAATTTAACAATATGTGACCCGTGCAGGGATAGGGTACCTAAAGTCGGAAAACGGAATTTTACGCTAGAGCCAAAAAACGAAAAATGGACAATTTTTTCAAAAAAATTTTTTTTGCGTTTTTAAATGGTTCAGACTTTTACGCAGCTGTTACCAAAATTTCACTTCGGAAAACCTATTACAACACGTCTAAATGACGTTCAAACCAACTGAGGAAAAGGTACCTAAAGTCGGAACGTTAAAAAAATGTACATGCGCTGCAAAATGCGGCCTGTTGAAGGTAAGGGGAACCACGGGAGTCTACCAGACTAAAAAAATAAAGTAAAATACCCATAGATTTGTGTGTGCAAATTCAACTGTACTGAGAAATACATAGTATCTGAAATATTGCTTTGTTGGAGAATATTAGAATAAAATTGATCGAAAATGGGTGTAAACGAAGTCAATTTTTTTATTTTCCTATTCTCTTAAGGTAATTTTCGACGTTAAAAACGAATTCCTCATGAAATTTCAGTACAAAGAAGTAGTTCTGAGAGCTTTTTTGATAATTTATACAGTACCGTAAGACGGGGTTACTTTGGGCCACTTTTTTCACTTTTTTGTGTATAACCAGCTATAAGGTATAGATTTTTTTTTCTTTTCAAATATCAATGGTTCCTATGTACAAAGGACTCTATTCTGAACCCAATTTCATGACTACCAAAATTTTTGGCCAAAACCATTCCCCCTCACAGACCTTCAAAGTTGTGGCCCAAAGTTACCCAACCATGGGGTAACTTTGGGCCACACAGTTTTATGATTAAAAATTCCTATATTTCATACTCCTGGCTCATGAAAAGTCTATATTTTGTGGTCAGAATGAAAATCTAAAGCATTTAATACTTTATTTGGTCATTTTATTGCAAAAAAAAATTGAAATTCGTTGTATTCATAAAACATTCTATTTAACACATGTTTTGTCATTTTGTTATAAAACTAATTCAAAATTTGCTTTTGTGTGCTCCAGACCTCTTTAATATGGTAAAAATACTTCCCAAAACATTATATTATATTCATTATTTACCTGAGTCGCAATTTTGGATAAATTTTATTGCAAAATAAGAGATTTAAAGTCTGGCCCAAAGTTACCCCAAAATCAATCAAAATCTGTGTTTTTGCATGAAATTGGAATTATCTTTCACAATTTAATGAATAAATGACAATCAACACGTAAATCACTTCAAAAGGTGTATGTCTAATAGAGTTAGGGCAAAAAAAACTTCTGAAATTGTTTGAGTTGACTTCCGCAGATGATAGTTTGGAAGGTAAAATTCTAATGATAAAAAAAGTGGCGAAGAAAATCCAGTAT
Source organism: Pseudococcus viburni (assembly GCA_033439095.1). Lineage (NCBI taxonomy): Eukaryota > Metazoa > Arthropoda > Insecta > Hemiptera > Pseudococcidae > Pseudococcus > Pseudococcus viburni. The sequence continues at coordinate 38,235 of JAVBJF010000798.1, read as the reverse complement.
AACAATGAATGAGAGGAAGAAAAGTAGTGATGTGGGTTATGAAAATGTTGTTTGAAGTGTTACCAACGCACACGAATTGTTCCCGTCACCGGATGATTACGTGTGCTACGGTGGGAAGCGCGCGCAACATTTTCCGACGAGTGGCCCAAAGTTACCCAGTATGGCCCAAAGTAACCCCGTCTTACGGTATGAAAAACAAGATTTCTTTTTGTAATGCAGTTTTTTTCAAAATTAAACGCATCATAATAGTGAATTTTTCATTCTTCTCTCCTCCTAAAGTAATTTTTGACGTCAGAAACGAATTCCTCGTGAAATTTCAGTGTAGGAAATCAGTTTTGGCAGCTTTTTTGATGATTGAAACGTAAAAAACAAGAGTAAAAACTTAAAACGCGTTTTTCTCAGAATTTTGTTTTTATGGAATTCTTATTTTCTCAACTTCAAATGTTTCTATCTCGGCGAAAAATGAACCTTGGAGGCTCATCAAGGTTTCAAAATGTTCTTTTTGGTCTCCTTTATCATTTTAGCTCAAAAACTCATTTTTGAAAATTCCGACTTTAGGTACCTTTTCCCTGCACGGGTCACATATAATTACCTATAAAAATTTAAACGGTAACGAATGGTAACGGTAATTTTCAGGGACGGTCCCCCCCCCCGACGTATTTCAAAGTCGGCAAATATTCCGTGAAAATTTTCTTCAGTCGGCAAATTCGGTGTCCAGTTGGCAAATTGAAAATTCTGACGAGCTGTTTTTTTGGCTTGATACGTTTTTTGTTGGCAATTTTCTCCCCCCCCCCCCAAAAAAAAAACAGTTGTGCTCGAACCGTCCCTGAGAATTTTCTGGAAAAAGTGATGACTTGAAATTCAGATATTTGGAAAATTAGATTGAAGGAGGAAAAGGATGGATTAGAAGTGGTTCGTGGAAAGTCATTGCTACTCATCAATTTTTGTCATGAAGTGAAACGAGGATTTCTCAGATCAAATTTTTTTAATGGCATTCAATTACGAATTTCAGGCGGATTGAAACCCAACATTTGACAGAATAAGAAATTGGAATGTTGAGGAGATATTGTAGAAATTAAAAATAAAACCCATTCGGCATCAGTTTCTGCTGCTTTTGTTTTTATCAAAAATTGGTACTTAGTACCTACATTATAAGCATGGCTTATTGAGTTAATGTTTTGCACCAACGATGCAATATTAAGCTATTCGATACTCAATATGGCATTTTCGCCTTTAGTGTCATATTCCATTTTATATTTTTCAAATAACTGCACGAATTCTGCCACGAATATTTTGTGATATTTCTCTACCAGTTCGCTTGGAGGATCTTCTACTTTCGGTACTGGAATTGGCTTACCCACTGAGCGGATAAAAAACAAAAGAAAAAATAGAATAATTTAGACAATCACTTTACCACTCCGTAATAATTATTCTGTACTTATGAACTGAGCTTACCCACGGTGGTGATTGGTTTTTGGTATGGTAAAAATCCAAACAAATGACTCAATTTACAAGGACCCCACATTAGAAAGAAATTTGGATCGGAGCTGGCTCGACGTTTTTCTCTCAATCGGCTATACCAGTTACAAGTTGGTTCCTCATATATGTAGGTTTCGCCGAAAGAATACACCGGTACCAAAGAACATCTGCATGAAAAACATTTTATGAGAAAAAAGTGAAAATATCATCAAAGGTAGAAAATTTTACAGAAAAACTCACCCTGATTTCAAAGCCATTCTGACGAATCCTTTGCGATTCTTCAAAAGAACACGATTTGTACCAGGGATATTCATTTTCTGTTCGGATCTACCGCCGACAACGAGTACGGCCACATTTCCAGCCGGTCCGTTCAATATATGCAGAATACTTCTGGGCGTTGCTGCACAACAACCTGTTTGACCAAATGGAAAATTCACAAATCATTAATACCTAGGTCAATTTTGATGCAATATTTATCAAAAGTCAATATTGAAACTGACCTAAAAATAAGAGAATGTCTCTACCAATTGGAGCATAATAGTTGCTATTTAATGTCACCAAATATGGATTTAAACCGGGGTATGCTTCGTCAAAATGGTTTACGTCAGTCAAAAAATTTGTGAATGCCCCATTTACCAAAGCTCCGTGTGGAAACGTAGCAAATAAGTATGTGGTGTTTGGTGGTAATTCGGCTGTTTTGACTAGTTTGATTGGAAAGAAATCTCGTCGGCATCGCCAGAATCGGATTTTTCTCAACCATTTCAGTCTGCCTCAACATACCGAGTGTTTTTATTGCAGTTTATTGCCTTGAATTTTGATAATGCTGCAACCCAACTTACTTGGAAGTGAGTAGGATTATACAGGGTGGAAAAAGAACTCAATAAAGGAGTTAAAATTATCAAATTTTAAACTAGGTATTCAATTTTCTTACAGGATTATTTTGCTCTTTCAATTTTCAAAAATGAGACCAATATCAATTCAGCCATTTTTTGACCTTGGGTCTTCAGATTTTGCTAAATTTTTTTACTGAATTTTCTCATCTTAAAGGTCCTGAAACCATCCTTGTTTTGGTTCCTGCTCCACTGTAGATCTAATCGCATATTCTATTATTTTATTTTTGTCCAATTTCGGCCCAAAAAATGAAAAGCTCTCTAAAAATTTCTGAAATCTAAGTTATGCCCCTCTTCAATCCCAAATGACACTCAAAATTTGTAAGAATCTCTAAGAAACGTGTAATTTAAAATAAAAATAGTTCAATTTTTACGTTTTTGATTCATTTTTTTCAGAATTGTAATAGAAAAAAGCCAAAAAGGCAAGGATTTTTGACCAAGAGGATTTTAGTCGTTTTAAGGAATTTTTAACATTTTTGTGGTAGCGCTGGCGCTAAAACACATGAAAAATCATGCGAATTTTTCACTGCGATTATAATCGATTGATCGATTATTTTTCCCGGTGATTAATCGATTGTTGATTATTTTCGAAGAATTGATTTTGTCCAACACTAGCTTTACTCTCAGTGTCACAGTAACTGATCGGAAATGAAAAAATTTTGGGCTAAAAACCTCAAATGTTAGCTATTAATTTCTCATTATGCATCATTCTATGCATTCTGCACTATTCTGCGTAATCTGCGTTTATTATGCATTCTGCTTTGTATTCTGCACAGAATGCAGAATAAATATTCTGCGTGCAGAATGACATCCCTGGTTTTCAGACCCTAAGAACCAAATTCCATCGGTTAGTTTTGAATTTCAGCTCGGGGGCAGATTCGCCTATCTTAGACCGCCGGTACCCTTTTGAGTTCCTGAATGACATAAATTAAAAAACACAATGGCAATGGCTCCTAGTCTATTAGGGCAAAAGTAAAAAAAAAAATACGTTTGGCATATTGTTATTTATGTTTTTTGAGACGCTGAGTTCAAATATCATTTTGATTTTTGGATTTGACTCCCCCCCCCCCATCCGGCTTAAAACCCGTTTATTTTTGGTATTCCACAAACATGACTAGCCGAATTAGTTTCAATTTCAAACGATTTTTAATTAATACCCTTGAACTTCTTTGTGGGTATCACTAGAGCATTTCCAAATCAGGGTACTGCTGGGTTGCCTATTGCTTTTTACATGCATTGTTTCTTAACGTAGCGGGTACAATGCGTTGTGAATGTTCCGACACCAAACTGGTTTCCACGCGTTTTGTACTGGCGATCTGTACCCGCTACGTTGAGGCAGAGGCGATAGGCAACAAAATGGGAAACGCCTACTGGAAATTAATCTTTCTGCTAAAAAGCTCTGCTTTAAAATTTGAAATTTTTGTTTTTTAAAAATGATTTTCAATTTTTTTTCAATTTTCCTTCCTGTTCCAAATATTGCCTATTCCTAGATGCAGGTCAGGGAAAGAAACTCAAAGACAAAAAACAATGCCTTTTTCTCCGGAGCTCCCAGAACTACTGGAACCATAATAATTTGGTTCTCTTACCTTTGAGATAGTAGAACCTCGAAAACAATATTGAGCGAAATCTGGATGCCAGAGGTCAAAAAGTGGCTGAATTGGCATGAAACATTCCCTAGATATCATGGCATTCAGAATTCTTTGACATTTGCCCCTTACAAAGCCTTTAAATTGGCGACCGGGGTTTCCTATGTAATTTGGGTTGCAGCTGGTATGAAATCCACGGTATATTATTACTCGAGTTGTTTTATGTTAATATTTAACGAAGCACGATTGACATAAAATTTATTGTGTACCTTCTGCTACCCCTGTGTGGGGTTTCACGATCGTAGAGCATCCATAATAAATATACTATGACGAATATCCATAAAATTGGCTCGAAGAAGAAATAGATTAATAGAAAGATTAATAAAAATGGGCTGCCGAAAAACATCAATGATAGGACCCAACATCCCAACTGTTCGTAGTAGATTTCGAGCCTCTGTCGAAACGATGGATTGGATTCAGCTTTTGATGGACCATACACTATTTCCTCCTGCTGGCGAAAAAATGTAATTAGTAGATTGAATGAAATGAACAAGATTATGAAAATATTTTCAATTTTTTGAATGAGTACAAACATTTTTTATAAATTCGTCAAGTATTTTAACGTCAATGGTAAGAGCTACTAGGTATTTTACGATAAAATACTTACCAATAATGACGAGGTGTGGTCAGGATCCATGGTAATTCAACTCGACTACTGGTCAACTCGCGACGCAATATTTCGCAATCATAATAATCAGTTCAAATAAAGATTTATTTGTAGATTTTCTGAACAAGAAAGCACTTAAAATCAACTCTAAGTGGATGAATTAATATCGAACATCGCAATAATTGTAAAAAAAAAATATACCGAACCAGCATAGCGTTACATATCACCGAACTTGCAATCGATAATATGAGAACATGTAAAAATAACTGTTGGTCGAGCAGTGTTGCCATAAAGTAACCCACGTGGTCGTCACAAAATTCGCTCAAAATTAAATTTTACCATGTCCCGAATGTGAACGAATAGCTCAGTGCGTCGAATGTCGTAAGAGGAACACTGATGGAACCATAAAGCGTATGACCTTGACATTAATTCATGATTCGCGAATGTACATTACACTTGAATTGATCATAATTATCAATTAAAGCGACGGCGACGTCTGTGTTTGTTATGCCACTACAATTTGTCAGTTGAGTTGATGGAGGAAAAAATAATTTTAAAATGATAATAATGCGAATGATAAGATAAATAATGATTGAGACAAGTTTCTTTATTTAATTTTCCATATGAAAAAAAATTATGAATTACTTAAGTACGAATTACAATTGAATTTATTTTTAAAAATTGATAGGCTGGGTACGAAAAAATCACATGCACTAAATGCTTGGTACAAAAATACAAAAAAAAAAAGCTATTCAATACTTAAAACTGCCTTTTCTCCTCGACAATCGTATTTGGACTTATATTTTTCAAATAACTGAATCATTTCTTGCACGAATATTTTGTGGTATTTATCCACCAATTCATCCGAGGGATTTTGTTCTTTTGGCAGCTTGATCGGTTTGCCCACTGTGTACAAATAAAAGAAGCTCAAAAATATTAGGACTTGCTCATAATTATTTTTGCCAAAAATACGATTTCGACGATCTAAATTCAAAATTATTCGAAGTTGTAATTTTCAACCCTAAATTTTTTCAATTTCTTTAATTCAATTTTTTTTCAATTTTGTATCCAATTTTGAAAAATTTTTATCCGTATTTTTCTTTAAATTTGAAATTTCTCAACATTTTTCCGATTTTGATTTTTTCATTTTTTTTAAATTTCATATATTTTTGAATTTCTTCCAGTTATTGAGTTAGAAAAAAGAAAAACATGAATTTGACATTTTTTAAAAACAAACTCAAAGTCGAAGTTGAAAAAAAATTGAAGAAGAATTTTAAAATCTTTGGGGAAAATTTTCGAGTTGGGAGGAATTTTATGGAATATTAAGTTGGAAAAAATTTTAAAAATCGAAGTCGGTTGGAAAAAATTTTGGTATCAACAATTTTTTCTACTTTGATTTCTTCAATTTTTATTCAACTTCATATTTTTAAAATTTTTTCCAACTAGAAAGTTTTTTCGAATAATTTGAAAAATTTTCCTTAGATTTTTTCAATTTTAAAATTTTTTCAAACCTTAAATTTGTAAGCAAATTCAACTTTGTGTTTTCAGAATTTTTTCCAACTCAATAAGTAATTCGAAGAAATTAAAAAAAAATGATGAAAGTATAAAACTGAAAAAATTAAAAACATTAAAGTTGAAAATTTTAAATTGGATACAATTTTGAAAAGATTTAATTTTTGACAAAAATAATCAGGAGCTTGTAGGTGTGTTACTGTTATGTAATTTTGATAAAGATATTTTTTGTACAATTGATTATCAAAATAAGGAACATACCCACTGTAGTAATAGGTCTTTGATATGGTAAAATTCCAAATAAATGGCCAAGTTTGCAAGGACCTTTGAAAAAAGCAAATCCACCTTGGCCAGATCGACGAGTCTCTTGCAACCATTTATACCAACGGACACCGAGGGGTTGATCGTAGGCATCGTTTTCACCGAAAGTGAATACAGGTACCAAGGATGACCTAAAAAGTGGATTTATCATCGGAGAGAATTTTTCATAAACTTTATTAACTGTTATTATCCTCTTTTTCCTTTGAGGAACATTACAAACTTACCCAGCTTGTAAGGCTACTTTCACGAATCCTTTACGATTTTTCAAAACTATTCGATTGGTGCCCGGGACGAGATATCATAATTTCAGCCATAACCACCAACCGTAAGCACGCACACGTTTCCCGGAGGCCCGTTCAACGAGTGCAAAATGCTTCTGGATGAACATCCGACAACACCTGATTACTCGAAGTAAACACCAGCAATTGGAAGAAATCAGACTGTTGTTATTTAGTAATCGTACGCAATCTGGTGAAAGCTTACCAAAAAGCAAAAAGTATTTCTCTGACGAAGGGGACCATGAAATTGGCATTCAGTGAACTTTACATACACATTCAAGCCAGGGAACTTCTCGTCAAAATGGTTCACACTCGTTCAAGAAAGTTGGTAGAGGCGCCAAAAACAAATAAACCATGTGGAAACGAAGCGAATAGATATGTGGTATCAGGTGCAGTTCGGCTGTTTTTTCACCAGTTCGATGGGAAATATTCTTTTCGGCCACGCCAAAATCGCATTTTTACTCAGCCATTTCAATCTGTAATAAGTATGGTATTTTTTTGTTTAAAACTTTATAAGTTGTTGGCAGAGAATCGACATGGAAAATTTTCATAAAAATATTGATTGATGAAATTTCAAAATATTTTGAAAATTGAAAACTTATACAATGTTGAAGATATTATGAAATATTAAAAAGTTTCTGATTTTACTGTAAAAAGTTGCTTTGAGGAAATTTTATATGTACCTACCTAAATGTTTTTTGAATTCAAAATTTTTTGTTTTTCATACAATTTACATATTTGCAACTGTTGAGGAAACCTCATTTTGTTAGATTTTTTCTTTCGTTTTGATTAGGTCCGTTTCTAGAAATAAATATTCTTTTCAAAAATAACGAATTTTTTTTATAAACAGAAAGAAGAACCAAAGACGAAACTTGAGAACATTTTCATAAAATCTTCCAAAGTTGTTCTTTTTTTCTTTTTTAAGAAAAAATTCACTACCGGTCACCTATTTCTAATTGCCAATGATATATTGAAAAAAAAACGTGAACAAAAATTATTTCCTTGTGTTTCAATTTTTTCATCTTGTTTTGCAAAAACTAACTAATAAAGTTTTTTTATTTTTTTAAAATCCTTTATAACAGTTTTTCATCAAGAATTACAAAATATCGCTCATTAAAACTGAGAGAAGGAAACATGAATTTTCAGGGAAGATTTTTTTTCGAAAATTGTTTAAGGGTAAATATACCCGGATTAGGTGGTGAAATCGGCTTGAACTCTGATTTTTATTCCAACTCCTCCCCCCGAATGGCAGTCCCTAATGTAACAAAAATTTGGAAAAATTTGAAACCCCTCCCCCTTCCTTCAAAGTTATGGCCATTTTATTGCATTATTTTCAAGAATTTCAATTTCAACAGAAGTGAAGGAAATTTTCTATTCCTTGGCATAAAGTTATACCTACCATTTCGTAAGATGATTTACGATAATTTTTCAGCAATTTTAGATGCACTCGTTCACGTTTTTCTGGCATTTGAGGTTTTCAAACTTGAAAAAAAACGTTCGATAAGCAAAAAAGCAAGTACCCTGGAAAAATTACTAAAATATGTTTTTTATCTTGAATTTTCCTCGTGTATATTCAATTTTGACCGTTTCTTTGAAACTGGGGGTCAAAAATTGGAAAAACAAGTACAGAAATGTTGTTACTTTGGAGATTTTTCAAATTTTTCGATCGTTTTTATATTTATACTAATAGAAATGGCCAAATGAAGAAAACTTAACGTTCGGATTCATGTTCAGCGGGTCAAAATACCCCAAAAACACCCTTTTCGCGATCTTTTACTTGAAGTCTCAAAATTCACGGGTTTCACTGATGAAGTCGTGAAAAATTATCAAAAATGTCTGAAATCTTTTTAAAAAATTTCGAAAAACCTTGAAATTGAAAAACTGGTGTTTTGTACTTATAATCTTTTCAATTTTTTTATTATAATTTCAATTATTTTTATTATTTTTTCAACTTGCCTGTGCATCTTTTTACAGATTTTTATCATATTTTTTATGGGGTTTAAAAATGTTTGCATAAAAAATCAAATTTCGATATTTAAAAAAAAAAAGAAATCAAATCTTTTTAAAGATGTTTTTGTTATGTAGACAATTTTTTAATATTTTTCAAAACAATTTTCATAATTACGTAATTAGAAAAAATTTCTGATCGTCCTTTCTATTAATATTAGAAACTGAGTAACCTTACACAGTAAATGGGTCGTATACCATTATGTGATTTTCTAATGTGATCAATTGAGAAATTTATAAAAAACTAAAAAGGAAAATTGATATATTAACCTTCTTCCTCCTCTGTGCGGAGTTTCACGATCATAATACATCCATAATAAATATGCCAAAGCGAATATTTGTAGCGGAGGTTAATGCACATATATAGGAAAATAAATGGGCTGCAGATGATTATCAAATGTGTAGCCAAGCATCCCAATCTATCGTAATACTTTTCAATTTTTGTCGAAATGAAACTCTATTCATTTCATTTTGTAAACAAGCATCGTACTTTTTTCATTCTGCGTTAAATAAAAAAAATTTAAACGAAAACAAAAAGTGCGAAGTGTACTAATTAGCGAATAAAAAAAATTGACTTGAAATAAATATCTCTGGTATTTGTACTCACGTCCTGAAATCAGTCTGTCGGTCTCTTTCATGACGAATTACCGTACATCAGCTGAAAATCAAATTTATGGAATCCTCGGTACAAAAATGTAGCTAAAAGCTACCCATCTGGTCAGCGAATAATGGTGATCATTTGTTTAAAAATTGAGAAAAATATTTCGAACTAACTCGCAGAATATTTGATAATGAAATAATGTGAACACTGATAAGATTGAAGGAAATGTGTCTTTAACGCGTATTCTAAGGTCGGCGTCAGTTGTATTTGTGTAGTGGCGATGAAGTGTTTTATTTACAAATTGTTATGTTTAATTGCTCGCATTACATCGAAGTTCTAGGTCTCATATATATTTTTGCCATGTAACGTATTGAAAATTAATGGAATTCTTGCAACGAATAATGTTGAATAATGATGATTTTGGATAATAAAGTGAATTGTTTATATTGGTTGGATTTTGAATTTGATTTCGCATGGATATAAGAGTATCATAAAGAAGTTTCTTTTATTCTCCTCGCACTCCGAATTTTTCAAAATAAATACTTAATACGTAATTGCTTCCTAAACGAGGTGTCCAAAAGCAAAAAATTGTAAAAGTAATTTTAAAAATGACTAATTTTGTCTAAAATGCATTTACCATACTGAAATAGGTTATTCGGAATCATAATTAGACACATTTCTTCTACCTGCTGAAATTTTTTAAAATTAGAGTCATTCGAGAAGAGGATTTTCCGAATTTTTTTCAAAATATGAAGAAAATCAAGAATTTTTATTAAAAAATCAGACATTTTAGAGTAAGAATGAAATTGGGAAATGATGCTTCTTAATCATCTCATAACTTTTTTTTTTTTTAATATCTACATAACTATTGCCGGAGTCTTAATTTTATCTTTATTTGCTTCGAAATTATTAAAATGTTTCCTCAGCGTCTTCATCTCTTTTATTAGTCATTAATTTCAGAAATATTTACCAAGCTTCGGAATTTGCAGTCTTACAACGAATTACAACTGTATTGGTTAACTTCATTTTCCAGTAATGATAATAATTTACTCGATGCTTAAAGTGGCATTTTCTCTTCGCGGGTCATACTGATGCTTATGGTTTTCAAATAACTGCATTATTTCTTGGACGAATATTTCATGATATTTATCCACCAATTCGCCCTGGAAGGGTCTTCAGTTTTCGGTTAGTTGATAGGTTTGCCAACTGCAAAATATAGAAAAGAAAAAATGTCGAAGATTTCAATTTATCATTGTATGAGATTTTTGAAATATTCATCATTGGCTTCATCACCTCTCCTCTCTTCTTTAAAAAATAACTTACCAACTGTGGTGAGAGGTGTTTGATATGGTAAAAGTCCGAAAAAATGACTGAATTTGCAAGGACCTTTGAAGAAGCGAAATCCTTCCACTGCCAGATGGACGGGTTTTTTGTAACCATTTATACCATGGACCGTTGAAAGGTGATCGTAGGTGTCGGTTTCGCCGAAAGTATATACTGGTACTAAAGAGGATCTAATTTTAAGAAAGGAAATTACGTTTATATATAAAGGGGGGACAAAATTGAGAAAAAAACTTGCTAGTATAGAAACTTGAATTTGAAAAAAAAAATAAAATTGAAAAATGTACACTTGAAATATGAGTTTTTTGATGGATTAGGCCGGTCAGAAGAAGTACAAAAGGTGAATTTGCATCAAGCCCGAATGTTAAAAAAAGTAGCTGTATAAACAGTCACGAAAAACATTAGAATCAAAGGCGCCGTAAAGTAGGGAACGTAGATTGTAACCCCTCCTTCCCCACCCACCCATTACATGGGATAGGTGTTTTCAAAGCATTAAATCATGAAAAAATTATTTTTAGAGCATCAAAAATCCAATTTTTTCAAAAACTTTGCTCGGGCATGAAGAAACAATTACAATTATGAAACTTTTCACCCAAACCCCTAAAATCCTTAAGTACCCATACCCACTTTAAAACTCTCTAAAAAAAAGAGTTTTCGACACCAATGGTTAGAACTTCTTTAAAACGTACATTATTTTATGGTACCTATTTATTAAAGTTTTTAAACAACGCTGTAAAGCCCATTAATTGATAAAAAAAATCTGAAAATTCGGTAACTTTTCAAAAGAACAAATAAATTTTCAAAAAACGTAGGTAAATTTTACAAAAAAAATGAAAATTTTTATTTACGAAGGAAACGTTTTTTGAAAAATTGGTCGAATACTTTTGAAATGTTTTGCTCTAATTAAAAAAAAAACAATATAATTCCAATAAAATTTTTATTCAATTTAGAAAATAAGATAGAATTGTAAAAAAAATCAATTTTTGTTGACAAAATTTGAATTTTATGAAATTTTCAAGTTCAAAATGAAGTACGATTTAATTGGGAGGTAGGAGTAATGTTGAAAATTTTCATTTTGAATTTTTCAAGGGCAAAAACAGAGCCGAAACTTTTTATTCTGTTCAATTAATTTTTTAAATATGAAATGTGAGACTAAAAAATTTGTGGATTGCAGTTACCCCCCCCCCCCCCTTCATGCCCGATATTTTTCATTGCATAGATAATAATTATTGCCTTCGTGGCTAATGGGACTAATTAATGGATCAAACCTTTTCATCGATTTAGATTACGGCTGTCTGTTTTGTCCCTGAGCTAAGGTCGGTCTGCGGAAGAAGCCGTTTTTTTTTCAACAAGGATTATGGGAGGGTAGCGGCAGAGTTTGTTTTTTGAAACTAAACATTTTTTCTAAAGTGTATTTTTTTCAAAAAATACTAAATTTTTTCTCAGCTAAATTTTTTTGTAACTAAAATTTTTTATCATCAACATTTTTTCCAAAGTACAATTTTTTCTCAACTGAATTTTTTTTCAACTAAATTTTTTTCTCAACTAAAATTAATTCTTAACCAAAACTTTTTCCAAAGTACAATTTTTTCCCAACTAAAATTTTGTTTGAACTCGGAAGTATTCTTTACAATTTTTTCAACACCAGTTTTTCCACAAAATACATATTTTACAGCTCTGCAAATCAACAAATGGCAAGAAAATATTTTTTCACTCTCAAAGGAAAAAACAAAATTGTCAATAAAAGTTAACTAAAGAATGAACTAAAAGACATCAGAACTTCAATTTTGCATTTGTTCCATTTTTTTTTCACTTTCATTGGAACTTTTTTTTGATGTCTTCAGTTCATTCTTTTGTCAACTTTTATCAACAATATTGTTTTTTCTTTGAGAGTTGAAAAATATTTTCTTGCCATTTGTTGATTTGCAGAGTTGTAAAATATCTATTTTGGAGATAAAACTAGTGTTAAAAAAATTATAGAAAATACTTCCGAGTTCAGACAAAATTTTAGTTGAGAAAAAATTATACTTTGGAAAAAACGTTGGTGTTGAAAAAATTTTAGTTACGAAAAAATTTTAGTTGAGAAAAAAATTTAGTTGATAAAAAATTGTATTTAAGAAAAAATCTTAGTTCACTGAGAAAAATGGAGAATGAAAAATGAATAGAAAGTGTTGCAAAAAATTATAAATTTTATTCAAAAAAAATAAATTTTATCCAAAAAAATAAATTTTATCCAAAAATAATAAATTTTATCAAAAAAAAATAAAGTTTATCCAAAAAAAATAATAACGGGGCACCATTCGCAAAATTAGCAATTTTTATCAAAAAAAATAATAAAATTTATCACGAAAGGGTACCCCCGGTTAAGATAGGTGAATCGGCCTAAGAGCTACTTTTTGAAACTAACCATCAGACATTATTAGGGACCCCAAAAAATAATTTTAGACCGTATTTTCAACCCCCCACCTCACTCCCCTTCACCACCACCTCCCCAAAATGCCGAATTTTCGTCAAAAAATCCCATCTTGGAACCTAATGAACCAAAAATTCTGAAATTTATGTGGTGTATACGGGGAGAAAGTGGTGACCAACTTTTGAGAATTTTTCAGATTTTTTTTGCACCACCTTCTAGCAAAAATTCCACTTTGAAAACTTGAAATCGCTCTAATTTCGAAACTAAAAGACATACATTTTTTCTTTTTGGCACAAATATAGTCCTACCTTGGTTCAATATAATGATATTTTTTTCAGATTTTTAGCGTTGGGAGAACAGACGAAAAAATGCGGTTTCTATTCAAAAAATGCTCATTTCGTCATTCACGAAACCAAAAAAGTTTAAAAAATATTTTATGGTATGAATAGGGGAAGGTAACAAATTTTTTGAGAATTTTTTATGAAATTTTTTGCAATGCATTCCAGCCAAAACCCACCCTCAAACTTTTAAAAATTGCTCCAATTCCAAAAGTAAGGCAAACATTCGTTCTACTTTTTGAAACTAACCACCACACATAATTAAGGACTCAAAAAAATTTTAGGATGCATATTCCACCTCCCATCTCTCACTCCGTTTCACCTCCATCCTCCCAATATTTAGTTTTGTCAAAAAATCCCATTTTGGTACCTCAATGAACCAAAATTTTGAAATTCATTGGTATTGTATATGGAGAATGGTAATTGGTTACCAACTTTGAAAATTTTTCAGATTTTCCTGCACCTCGTTGTAGTTCAAACCCCCACTCAATAAATTTAAAGTCGTTGAAATTTATATGGTAAGGTATGAACAGTGTGAGGAACAAACTTTTGAGAATTTTTGAGAATTTTTTTTGCAATGTATTCTAGTCCAAAACCCACCCTTCAACTACTAAACAGAAAGAATAATTATATAGGTATCTTTTAGTTTTGAAACTGGAATAATCCAATGTTTGAGGGTGGGTTTTGGCTAGAATGCACTGCAAAAAAAATCGATTTTTTTTTATTCTGGAAACAAGTGAAAATTGAAATTTTGACAACTAAGGTCGGTTCTGCTGCCACGGTCACATATTTGTACCAAAAGAAGGACCATATTTGCACCAAAAAAAAAAATGTATTCTCTCTCATTCTGAATCAGTGAAAAGTCACTGATAAACAGTCAGAATTGCAGCACAGGAAAAATCAGCGAAATTCACTGGTTTTCCAATTAATTTTCACTGATTTTTCAGCAAAATTTATGAATTTCACTGATTTGTCAGTGAATTTTCACTGATTTTCCAGGAAATTTCATGAATTTCACTGATTTATCAGTGAATTTTCACTGATTTTCTCCTGTGCTGCAATTCTGACGATTTCTAAGTGATTTTCTATCATTTCACTGATCTATAAATGAGAGGGTATCTTTTACTTTTAAAAGTACAGCAATTTTAAAGTTTCTAAGTAGGTGTTTGGCTAAAACGCAGTGCAAAAAATCTAAAAAAAGTACTCAATGTTGATTATCATTCTGCATGTACAAAAAAAATGAATTTCAAAATTTTGGTTCATTGAGGTACCAAAATGGGATTTTTTGACAAAACTAAATATTGGAGGATGGAGGTGAAACGGAGTGAGATGGGAGGTGGAATATGCATCCTAAAATTTTTTGGAGTCCTTAATTATGTGTGGTGGTTAGTTTCAAAAAATAGAAACGAATGTTTGCCTTACAGTTTTGGAATTGGAGCAATTTTAAAGTTTGAGGGTGGGGTTTTGGCTGGAATGCATTGCAAAAAATTCATAAAAAATTCTCAAAAATTTGTTACCTTCCCCTATTCATACCATAAAAAATATTTTTTAAACTTTTTGGTTTCGTGAATGACGAAATGAGCATTTTTTGAATAGAAAACCGCATTTTTTCGTTCTGTTCTCCCAACGCTAAAAATCTGAAAAAAATATCATTATATTGAACCAAGGTAGGACTATATTTGTGCCAAAAAGAAAAAATGTATGTCTTTTAGTTTCGAAATTAGAGCGATTTCAAGTTTTCAAAGTGGAATTTGGCTAGAAGGTGGTGCAAAAAAAATCTGAAAAAATTCTCAAAAGTTGGTCACCACTCCCCGTATACACCACATAAATTTCAGAATTTTTGGTTCATTAGGTTCCGAGATAGGATTTTTTGACGAAAATTCGACATTTTGGGAGGTGGGGGTGAAGGGGAGTGAGGTGGGGGGTTGAAAATACGGCCTAAAATTATTTTTTGGGGTCCCTAATAATGTCTGATGGTTAGTTTCAAAAAGTAGCTCTTAGGCCGATTCACCTATCTTAACCGGGGGTACCCTTTGGTAAAGTTTATTGCATAGAAAATAAAGTTTGTCAATTTTGCGATAAATATTATTATTTTTTGAATAAATTTTACTAGTTTTGTGAATGGTGCCTTTTTATTATTACGTTTAATAAAATTTATTTTTTATTTTTTTGAGTGTTAATAAAAAATTGTACTTTGGAAAAAATTTTGGCCGCTGTCGTTACGCTCTATAATCCTTGGTAAAAAGAAACGACTCTTCCGCCAACCGACCTTAGCTCGGACAAAACAGACGGCCGAATTTAAATTTGACACTTAGGTCTAAATATTTAAAGAGCACAAAAAGGACCTAGGTTTAGTGAAGGAAAATTTATTGGGAGGGGAAAGACATGGCTTTAAGTGGCGTCAATGGACACAAAAATTAAAATCCGAGTTTAAATCATGTTCAAGTTCAAAGTCAAGTAAAAAGTAAGAATGAATGAGTAAATAAACTTACCCTGCTCTCAAGGCTATTTTCACGAACCCTTTTCGATTTCTCAAAATTAATCGATTGGTGCCCGGAAAAGAAATCATCATTTCAGCCATACCTCCGACTGTGAGCACTCCTACGTTCCCTGGAGATCCATTCAATACGTGCAGAATACTGTTGGGCGAACATGTACAAACACCTGATTATTCCGGACCAAAATCAATGAACAAAAAAAAACCAGAAATGTAATTATTTAACCGCAAAAAACTTCATTTTCTACTCATCTTGAAATAAATAAATTTGAGATTCTCACAAGAAATAAAAGAAGCTCTCTGATAATAGGAATTTTGAAATAGGTACCCAATGAAACACCACGTATAAATTCAACCCTGGAAAAACTTCTTCAAAATTGTTCACATCGGTTAAAAAATTCGTAGTTGCTCCCAACGTCAAAAATCCATGCGGAAATGAAGCAAACAAATACGTAGTGTCAGGTGGCAGTTCTGCTGTTTTGACCAGTTCAATAGGGAAGTAATCTCTTCGGGATTCCAAAACCGTAATTTCTCAGCCAATTAAGCCTATAAAAAGTGACTACGTTAGGTACATTTTGTAATTCCTTGAAGATATGCTGAGAAAGAAAAGAGTTAAATATGTGAATGCTATGGATTCTTTTCATATTGTTCGAGTGAACGTGAGTTAACTCGAACGAAGATTTGACAAACCAGTTTTTACTTGACCTTCAATACGAATAATAATTGAAAAGTTACGAATAGGTGTAATTTAACTTCGAGTGTAATTATTTTTATGTTCGTTGCCTGATCTTTCTACCGACTTTACGCTATTTTCAGAATCAATCAACAACACCGGCTGACGGAAAAGAAAATGAAAAAGGTTCGAGGGGAACGGAATATGAATTGTAAATCATTACCGGTGGTTTTTAGAAAATGAATATCTAATTTTATATCGATAATTTGGGAACAATATTTGGAAAATTTTCAGCATTGTTCTATTTTTAAAAAAATCAAAAATCGTTCACTGAAAAAACAAATGAATAAATTTTATCCAAAAAAATAATAACGGAACATCATTCATAAATTTTACCAAATTTCGCGATAAATATTACTATTTTTTTAGAATAAATTTTGCCAATTTTGTGAATGATGTTCCGTTTTTATTTTTTTGGATAGAATTGATCTCTTTTCTGATAAAATTTATCATTTTTTGGATAAAATTCATCATTTTTTCAACACTTTTTATTTATTTTTCATTTCTCATTTTTTTCAGTGTTATTTTAATTCCTTTCTTTGTTACAAATATGCACTCTAAAATAACTTTTGAAATTCACTTTTATTAAATATAATAAAATGATCGATATCTACCTTCTGCCTCCTTCATGTGGGGTTTCGCGATCGTAATACATCCACAATAAATAAGCCAATGCGAATATCCGCAACCATGGTTCAATGCACATCAACAAGAAAACCAAAGGACTACAAAGGAAGAGTAACTGTATCACCCAACATCCCAAATAATTATAAAAATCGTTGATTTTATGTCGAAATGAAGTCTGCTGTGATTCCCATTCTCTCTATAGAGGTATCATAAAAATGAATTAGACCGAGTTAGAATATAAAAAATCTCAAAATTAGTGGAAAGCGAGAGTACTTACCAATTACCATTGAAGTTGATGTCGTTGGTCTTTTTTTTGTTGATTTTTTCACCGAAGAGTGGGTTCAGTTCAGTCGAACAGTCCGTTGGCTATTGGCGAACACTTTATTCTATTTCCTAACGTTATGTGGATTGACTTATCCACTAATTCCTTGCCGTCAAAGTGGCAAAACTGCATCTGGTGCTCTCGGCTATTTCCGAACATGTTCATTTGACTTGTTTTAATTTTTAAATTGTTTTTACGTACGCAGGAAGTAGGTAAGGTATTTAGGTACACACAATACATAAAGTACTTTAATGCAGTTTGATTAGCTAAAATGAAATAGATGATTGATCAATGATTAATTAAACGAGTATACGAAAATTAAACTTTTTTGCCATCAATATAAAAATTATTCATATTATGGTACCTATGTACCTAGCTACCTACCCACATTGTTAAATAGCAATTTTTAATTTTTAAATGGATAAAAACATGTAAAACAAAAACAAAATTATTATAACGGTTGAATTTAAATATTAGTGAATAAATAATTAAATCTTTATTTATTTTTTCAATTATTTTCATCAAGAATGGATTTGAGTATTCCTTTAAAAAAAAAAACGAAAAATGATAATTTTTTAAAAAGAGTACCATATTTTTATTGTTTCTGAAAAAATAAAGGTTAGGTAATTAATCAAAGGTCGACATGGAAAATGCAGTTTTGATTCTTGAAGTCAATTTTCTAAGCAAAAGAAGGGTTCAACGAAAAAAATGAATAGAATATAAATTATATAGCGTAAAATTTCTTTCCTGTAGGTAGGGTCCAATTCGTTTTTTCTTACAAGGGAGGTATCCCAACTCAAAGTAAAATTTTGAGCCCAAACAAACAAAAATCGAAAGCACATCATAACAGGACCCCGTATCCAAAATTTCAGGTGCTGAAGTTCATTTCTCGATTTTTGGCGAATTTTTGAAATTTCAAAATTACCTCCGCCCTGCGAAATATGAAAATTTGATCTAATCAACGAAAAAAACTGAAATTTGGTATATACCCTATTTTCGACCTCCCGAATCGATTGGAAGCGATTTCGAGACGTTTCGGAGCCACCAGAAAATTTTTGAATTTTCCAGCACTGGAGAAAAGCCCATAAAAATGGCCCATATGCACTTCAGCACCTATTATCGCGGATTATCCATATTGGCGACCTATTTGATCGATTGAAACACAATTTTCCAAAATTCGTAACTTTGAGCTCAAATTCGCATTTTTGGGCAAGAAATTTTCCTGGAAAAAATTTAAAAATTCGCCTAATGCGCATACATCGAGGTAAAAAGTTGAAACTTGGTAGATACTCTATTTTCGACCTCCCGAATCGAATGGTAGTGGTTTCGAGACGTTTCGGAGCAATCAGAAACTTTTGAAATTTTCCTGTGCTGGAGAAAAGCCCATAAAAATGGCTCATATGCACTTCAGCACTATAATCGCGGATTATCCATATTGGTGATCTATTTGATCGATTGAAACGCAATTTTCCAAAATTCGTAACTTTGAGTTCAAATTCGCATTTTTAGGCAAGAAATTTTCGTGAAAAAGTTTGAAAAATTCGCCAAAAATCGAGAAATGAACTTTAGCACCTGAAATTTTGGATATTGGGTCCTGTTATGATGTACTTTCGATTTTTTTTTGTTTGGGCTCAAAATTTTACTTTGGAGTTGGGATACCTCTCTTTGTTAGATGGCTTAGTTTTCGAGATAGGTACCTATTTTAGTTGAAAATTAAATGTTCAACTTTTTTTAAATTTAAAATATCTTAAAATTAAGCCTCTTAAGAAAAAATTAGTTGAGAACTGTAAGTACAGAAAGGAGATTTTATGCTCTACAATTTATGCTCTATTCTCTTTTTTTTTATTGAACCCTTCTTTCGCTCAGAAAATCGATTTTAAGGATCAAAAGTTGTATCAAAAAACGTAAAACAAATTCTCAAAAAAATTTCATTTATAAAAAATCGTGACGTGATCGAGTAAAACTGAAATCGTATTCGAATTCAGCACTAAAAAGTAGGTCAAAATCACCAATCCGAATCAATTACGCAGCAAAAATTTGTTGATTGTCGGCCTCTGATATTTCCATTATTATTTATTACAAATGAGAAAGGTTGAAAATGCTGTTTTTTACAAAAATCGATTTTCTGGAAAAATTAAGCCTGAAAAAAATGGATAGAACATGAATTGTAGAGCAAGTGTAATATTTTCTTTCTGTAGAGTCCAATTATTTTTTTACGAGGCTTAGTTTTGCGATAAGTATTTTTATTTTTTTAAAAAGTTGAACTTTCAACTTTCAATTGAAATATCTCGAAAGCTAAGCTTTCTAAGAAAGAACTAATTGGACTCTACAGAAAGGAAATTTTACGCTCTAGAATTTATATTCTATTCATTTTTTTCGTTGAACTCTTCCTTTGCTCAGAAAATTAACTTTATAAGTGTCTAAAATTATCAAAAAAGTGTAAAAAAAAATGTTCAACGAAAAATTCAAATAGTGAAAAATCCTTGGATTATGGAATTTTTTCACCACTTTTTTTGTGATGAGCGTGAAAAATTTCATAAAAATCAACCATTAAACTTTAAACAGCATTTCAATAGCTTGAAAATGTCGGCATGTGTATATTCATTAACTAAATTCAATCGTTATACGTAAATAATTTTTGTGTTCGTTCATTATTTAAAAAAAATAAAAAAAATTCGTGTGACTTTTACCAATGTACTTACCATGATATGAATTTTTATTGGTATTGATGGTGTTGAAAAAGTTTTATTTTCATATTCGTTTCAAAGCAAACATCTATATATTAATTTTCAGCTAATTGAACTGCATAAAAGTACATAAATTATGTATGTATACGACTACACGTACATCTACGTACATGAAAATAATCAAATCAAAATAAGTCAAACGAATACGTTCGGGAGCATCCGAGAGCACCCGATGCCGTTTTGTCACCTTGAAGGCTAGAAAATTAGTTGACTCATCTTACGTTAGACCAAAGTAAACTACCTGATGAGGTTTCGGAGATGTTTTTTATGCATCATCATATCGTCGAACGTGTCTGTAGTTTGGGTAATTCCGATGAAGTATTGTACTCGCAGGTATATCTGGTCTATCTTAGTTAGTCACAGGCATAAGTACTAAGTAGATATATTTACTGTTTTACACACCTACTTTTTCCACGAGCGCTTCGGTACACAACTTCAGGTTGCGAATTCGGATGCAGTCTTGTTGTTTCTGAACGTGTCATGATTTTAGATAGTGAAATGAGTATTTATGGTTGCGGCTAGGCTCAAGATCGTTAATATTTGACTGAAATTTATTTATTTTTTATTTATTTGACACTTCTGGAAAAAAAAATTGTGTGTAATACCTATATTGTCTCTTTTTTCAAAAATATCAACCTGTTTTTTTTTTCATTATGAAGTATCATTTTTGGTTATCATTAAAGAAATGTCAACATTCTCACATTTTGATCACAAAATTTAAATTATTTTTTCACAACGGTTTTCATTCATAAAAATGGTAATTTTTGGCCGAAAAATTTTTTCTCGTAATTATATCCCAAAATACGTATTTATACGCCACTTGACCGATTTTCATTTTATTTCTTATGTTTTTCGTGATTTTTGCAATTTCAAGTTCAAATAAGTACAGTACAAGCCTCAAAATTGAATATCTCACTTTCTTTGCATACGAAATTTTCACACGGAAAATTTTGCAACAGATTCATGTTCAGCAGCTCAAATTACCTACTTCAATAAACTCCATTTGTACGACCAAAACACTCAAATTTTGAAAATTCAGTTTTGAGTCAACGAATTTTTTTTCATTTAAACGCCAATACTTAAGGTTGTCTACAGCTATCATGGAGAATTTTTTGTTAATCAGTCGGGCCTCTCTACCAATTTTTTCCTTCATGGATAGGTTTTACACCGAAATATTTTCAGCCTGAGCGATGGAAGGGGGACCCGTGTCTCTCTACCTACCATTATTTAACACCATTTGATTACGGAGAAAAATTGTGGATCAGTTGAGCTGAGAAATTCAAAGACGGCTTGTATTGAAAACGAGGAGGAATGTTTGCCTAAGTTTTAAATTTCAGGGGTAAAAATCGACTTCTTGAAAATTTTTGTAATTTTTGTAATTTTGTTTTGTAGCATTGACTGCAGAGTTCAGGGACGAAACTTGGACGGAAATCTCGGGAAGAGGAGGAGAGGGGAAGGAAAACCGAAATTCAGTCGACTCATAGTTTTAAAAAGAGAACTTTTCCAACCAGTCGTACTGAAATCAAAAAACAAATAATCGTGATTTTTCGTGTTACTTTTTTAAATCCTCCTCCCCCCCCCCAAAAAAAATATATTCCTCAATGACTCCTCTTCTAAAAAATGGGGGAAATTTTGAAAGTTTCATTCAAGATCGCCACATTTGGATATTTCAAAACTTTTTTCACCCCCTGATCAGTATACAACGTTTGGTACGATTCAAGTTCGAAAAACGGTTCTGCTTGATGTGAATAGTAAAAGATAATAAAACATTAAAATTGTAAATCGGGAGCAAAAGCATTCGGGAAAATGGTAGGGAACGCGGGAAATCACATTTGGGTAATTGACTTGGAACAATATCTTTACTTGTAGGTATATTTACTAAGTATAAGGTATTATAAATAATTTCGAAACGAGAAAAAAAAATCAATACACATTATACTGAGATATTGTGAAAATTCATAAAAAATTAATAATATTTTGAAAAACAAAGTCTCTCATCAAATGAACCTAAATCATTGCACTTTTTATAGTAGGTAGGTAGGCTAGGTAGTAGGTACATATAATACCAACTTCACAAGTTTCAATTCTATCACATTAGGTAACTATGATACCTATAGCAGCTAGACTGCGTTTATATATCTTAGGAATGCTAATACTACTTTATTCAATGCTCAAAACCGCCTCTGCTCCCTTCAAATCATACTTTAGTTTATATTTGTCGAATAATTGGGCCATTTCGTGAATGAATATTTCATGATATTTATCCACCAGCTCGCTTGAAGGGTCCTCCACTTTAGGTAGTTTGATTGGTTTGCCCACTACACGAAGGTGAGATTATTTTAATAAAATTCAAAGATAACATTAAATTATTGTGAAATATCGATGATCAATTTGACCATTTGTAACATACCAACGGTTGTGAGCGGCCTTTGGTGCGGTAGAAATCCAAATAAATAGCTCATTGTGCTAGGGCCTTTGAAGAATGCAAATGATCCAATGAATAGAATTGCGCCGACGCCAAATCGGCGATTATTTTGCAACCATTCCCACCAACCGCCGAAGAATCGTGTTTCGTAGATATCGGGCTCGCCGAAAGTGTACACTGGTACTAAAGATGACCTGAAGTGTTGAGAAATTTTTCCTCAGCGAAAGAAAAAAGAATCGGAGAAAAACCAGGCGTGATATGAGTTTTTTTTTACGGTAAACGTTTCAATCATAGAACCAGCATTTATGTATATGCTTATTGCTTACCCAGTTTTCAAGGCTAATTTCACAAAGCCTTTGCGATTTTTCAAAATTATTCGATTGGTGCATGGATTTGATATATTCATTTCAGCCAGTCCTCCGACAGTGAGCACGGCAACGTTACCAGGAGGTCCGTTTAACAAGTGCAGAAGACTTTCACGCGAGCAAGAACAAACACCTGATTATTCGAAGAATTTAAAAATTATTAATTTATAAATGCACGTATGTGGACTAAAACAAATGTGAGAATTTTACCAAGAAATAAAAGCAGCTCTCTGGTGAAAGGGACCTTGAGATTGGTACCAAGTGAACATTTGTACAGCTTCAAACCAGGAAAGACTTTGTCAACATGATTCACATCGGTCATAACATTGGTCGTTGCTCCAGACGCCATAAACCCATGCGCGGATACGACGCAAAAAAATATGTAGTATCTGGTGGCAGATCAGGCCGTTTTTGACCCTTTTTAATTGGAAAGTAGTCTCTGCGGTGTCTCCAAAATCGTAATTTTCTAAACCACTGCAGTCTGGAAGGGATGCTTGTAATTTATATTCCATGTATATTTTCTTAAAAACTGGTCTACAGAGTGGAATTAAAAGAAATGCGAAAATATTGAACATCAGAAAATTCGAATTTTGGTTGGAAATTTCAGAATAATACCGATACTCTTTCTTTAGGCTCCTCCTCCTCCTCCTTACATTGAATCTAGATAATTTCAAATTTTCCTCTCTAAATCTAGATGGTTGATTTTGAATTTCTCCTGTACCTTTTCCGGGCGAAATATTGTAATTTCTTACTCATGTACTCCCTTCAGACAGAATTTTTGTAAAATCTCCTGTACTTCTGTGACAGGATGATCCTCATTCAATAATTTTTCAAAAAACTGAACTTGAAAGTTCAGTGAATAAAAAAGAGGAGTTTTTCCAGCTCGTTATAGCTCCCAAAAAAATTATGTTTTGAGTGTCTCCGGTTATAGTCAGGTCTTAAGTCTCAATTGTATGTACATTGTACATCCGCGCAGGATACCTGTTAAAATTGATTTTATAATTATTTCTTGTTCTAGGCACTAAAAAAATGATAAATTTCGCTTGTATGCTTATTTTTCCTTCCCCTTTTCCCCCAAATGTCAAAACGTGGTACCGCCTAATCTATGGGTCGTAATGAAAAAATGTTCAAACAAAAGTTGTTCCTCAACACCTAATGTACATTTTCATTCCTTATAAAAATCCATTCTGGAGCAACTCCTGCCACCCAAATTTGGAAATAAAAAGTTTTTTGAGAAAACTTCAAAATCACGTTTTTCTTCATTTTCAACGAAAAGTTTCGAAGATACGGGAAAATTTGTAAACCACCAAAACAGTATACAGAATAAAAATTTCCCTTCCAATGAATTTGTTTTCACGACCATTTCTCCTTAACTTTTCCTGACAGAGTGGACCGGACCTCTCCCCCTTTCCCTTATCTCAAAAGTTGGGCCCACCAAAATAATTTCCGATACCAAGTGAAATTGTACCCCAGATATTGAAAAACAAAAATCGTTCAAGCTTTTTTTCAAGGGTTCAACTTTTGTGATGGGGGGGGGGAGGAGGAGGTTCACTCTGTCAACTCTGTCAGGAAAAGTTGAGGAAAATGGTCGTGAAACAATTCATTGGAAAGGAAATTTAATTTTGAATACTTTTGGTGGTTACAAATTTTCCCGGTATCTCCGAAATACTTTTCGTTGAAAAAGAAGAAAACGTGATTTTGAAATTTTCTCCAAACAACTTTTCATTTCCGAATTTGGGTGGCAGGAGTTGCTCTAAAATGGATTTTGATGAGAAGTGCAAATACACATTAGATCTTGAGGAACAACTTTTGTTTGGACATTTTTTCATTACGACCCATAGATTAGGAGGTACACACGTTTGAAATGTTGGGAGTGGACCTTGGGAAGGGGGGGGGGGGGAGAAAAATAGGCCTACAAGCGAAATTTATTTGTTTTAGTATTTAGAACAAGAATCGATCATAAAATCAATTTTAACAGGAATCCCACGCGGAAGCCTTTTTTCGTACAATTGAGATCATGATTACATAAAACACATTGTGAACATTTTCAGTGGTGAAGAGAATTTGCAAAAAATAAACCTTCTTCCTCCTCTATGAGGAGTTTCGCGATCATAATACATCCAGAATAAATATGCCACAGCGAATATCTGTAGCGAAGGTTTAAAGCACATATAGAAGAATAAAAATGGACCGCAAAAAAAACATCAAATGTAGGATCCAACATCCCAACAGTCGAAAAGTTTTCGATTGTCTGACGAAATGAACCCGGTTTCAATGCATTATTCGAAATTGAAAGTTCGTACTCGAGTTTCCTCCTATGAATATCGTGAAAAATATGATCAAATATGCATTTCATGGACAAATTAAATTAAATAAGCTCTGAATGTTACTCACCATCGATAAATTGGTGTCTTTAGTGTCTGCTGCGGAATTAATGTGAACGAAGACTGATTTTTAGACGAATGAATGGTTCATCTTCGTGCCAGCGATCGAATGCTAAAACTATGTAATTACTTTCATAAAATTATCTGCAGAGAATTGCAATGTATACTTTGTAAAAAAATACTCTATTTTTCAACTACCTATTAAATTTTGTAGGTAGGTAATAGGTACTGCCGTTATCGTGACTTGCCACAAACTAAATGCTTGTTCAAATTATTATCGCTGGTATGTCCTCGCGTAATATTTTTTGTAAAATATTTATCTCACTAAAAAATTTTGTGTGGTGATATGCATGAAAAAAGATAATTATACCTACCTGACATATTTACCTATCATCTGCTGGTGAACTAGTTTTTTGAAAAAAAATTTTTAACCATTTAAAAAATATATTTTCAATTTAATTTATAAAAATTATAGCTTTGTGGACGTGAAAGACGTGATTGATATTAATTAATTTTTTTAATGATTAATTAGGTAAGTGCATTGCTAACTTTGATTTTACATACATGTACTACGTACGTGGATTGCCAATTTATATCAGGTGTTTTGTAGCGGAAAAATAAAAAGGACAGAATCGCGAAGCGCATGCGTGAATTATTGACATTGTGTTTGAACCGAGTTCGAAGTCACACAATTATTGAATTACAGAGTGTTTGCTTGATTCGGGCACACCAGCGAAAAAATTCTTTCCCTTTGTTTCCCTTCTCGTTATTCAATTAATCTAATGACGTGAATTCATGGTCACCTTTTCCCTCAAAAGTCACTTTTCTTCGCATTTTCAAGCAAAAATTGAAATTTTCACGTAAAAATTGATATTTTTCAAAATTCTTTAAGAAAAAAATTAAAAGTTGATAAAGATTTTTCAAAAAAAATTGCCCTTGCTTCGCTCGGGCAGTATTTCAATAATTCTATTTCTAAATTTGATAAATTCTGTTTTTTGAAATCAGTAAAGTAATTGATCTTTGTGTCAATTTCCCATTTGACAGAAAAAATCAATAATTTTGACTAAAATAAATCAATCAAATAATTGAAATATCACAGGTTTTCAGATGAAATCAACTCGCTGATTCAAGAAGGCACAGTTTTACGAAAATTGACTGATTTAGATTTAGAGAGTAGATACCTAATACCTAATATAGGTCATATATTAATTGTTTGTTCCAAAAATCTCGTAATTTTTCAATTTTTCTTTGCTCAACTCTGTATGGGGTCATTCCACGTCAGTTCGTACGCAAAGTGGTAGGGTGGGTCGGCAATTTTTTTCATTTTTTTTATGTGGGTAAACCTCGATGAGAGATGACGAATGCCGCAAATCGCATCTCTCAAAGTCTTTTCGGAGGGCTGCCACGAGCATTTAAAGTTTTGAGGTAAAGTTGGATATGGTAAAATTGGGACGTGGATAACTCGAAAACCATGATGGGTTGAAAGTTGAAACTTTTTCCAATGTGTAAAGCCTTTGAAGAGCTTTTTGACGATTTTTTGAAAATCAGTGTTGCCACTTTTTTTAACACGAAAAATTAGCTGTAAAAGTTGAAAAATGGCATTTCCCTATGATGTCAATCGCCAAAAATTCTGAAAAAAATCTGTAAAGTACAACTTTACATGCTGATTAATATATTAAAAAATTGAGTTGACGTTATTTCGTATTTTCGAGAAAAAAAATTCCAAAGATTGGAAGAAAATACAATTTTCTTTTTCAAAGGTCATAATTATGTAAATTGATTTTTTTTTGTTAATTTTACACCATATTCAAAGAAAAAGTCGGTAAAAGCATTTTAACTCCATTCAACACCCGTTAATATGTGTGAAAATGCAGAGTTATTGAAAAATGAACATTTTGGTATCAGAATTTCTTATTTTGTTACCCCTGGATCACACCAGCACCGTCTAATACCAAAATGTTTTTTTTTTCCAACTTTTGAAGTTAACATTTAATACGAGTACCTCTGCATTTTCACACATATTAACGGGTGTTGAATGGAGTTAAAATGCTTTTACCGACTTTTTCTTTGAATATGGTGTAAAATTAACAAAAAAAAAATCAATTTACATAATTGTGACCTTTGAAAAAGAAAATTGTATTTTCTTCCAATCTTTGGAATTTTTTTCTCTAAAATACGAAATAACGTCAACTCAATTTTTTTAATATATTAATCAGCATGTATTGTACTTTACAGATTTTTTTCAGAATTTTTGGCGATTGACATCATAGGGAAATATCATTTTTCAACTTTTACAGCTAATTTTTCGTGTTAAAAAAAGTGGCAACACTGATTTTCAAAAAATCGTCGAAAAGCTCTTCAAAGGCTTTACACATTGGAAAAAGTTTTAACTTTCAACCCACCATGGTTTTTGAGTTATCCACGTCCCAATTTTACCATATCCAACTTTACCTCAAAACTTTAAATGCTCGTGGCAGCCCTCTAAAAAGACTTTGAGAGCTGCGATTTGCGGCATTCGTCATCTCTCATCGAGGTTTACCCACATGAAAAAAATGAAAAAAATCGCCGACCCACCCTACCACTTTGCGTACGAACTGACATGGAATGACCCTATAGTTAAATTAATAATATATGTGACCTTCCAGGAAGAAACCGACCTTCGGTCCGAAAAAAAATTAAAAAAAAAAGTTTCTCAATCAATCCAAAACAAATGATAATCATTGTTTTGGATTGATTGAGAAACTTTTATTTTAATTTTTTTTTCGGACCGAAGGTCGGTTTCTTCCTGGAAGGTCACATATGATTATTACAGCTGGGAATTATATGTATGTCAAAAAAATCAGTTTTATGCGCATAAAATATGTTTTTGAGAGTCCAAAATATGTCAAAATATGCTCAATAAAAGGGGGCAATATGGGTATCAAAATCTAGGGGGTGCTCAAAGTGCACCTCCTTTTGAAAAAAACGCAGTTTTTTGTGTTTTTTAGATAATCAAAATCGCGCGAGAAGCCGTCACAGCACTCAAAAGTTGCGATTTGAGTTTCTACAACTCCCTGAACCATCGCCGTCCTTCTCCGATCAAAATTCAGACTGCTACCAGGGGGTCCAAAAGTTGCAGATTGCAATATTTCAATAATATGAATTTTTCACTAAGCTGGAATGATTTTTTTCATCAAGTAATTGAGGAAAAAAAATTTTTTCGATCACTGCAAGTAAATTTTGAAAAAAAAATTATGAAAATTTTATGCACCAGTACAGCCAACAGCGAATCGTAAAATTCCAAAATACAGAATTTATGCCAACTTCGAATTGATTACTTTTTCGCTTGAAAATATTATGAATTTTTTTCATCCACTAGAAGTAAATTTCGGAAATTTTTCGGAAAATTTTGTACATCAGTGTAGCCAGTTATAAATTCTACACTATGAAATTTACGTTAATTTCGAATTAATTATTTTATTGTTTGAAAAATTCACAATAATTTTGTTTTCAGTCATCAGAAATGAAAATTTAAAAATTATTTTTTTTAAATTTTTACGTCAGTGCAGCTAGTAGCTAATTGTGATATTCTAATATGTATTACGGACTCGAATGCATTTTTAGAGGAACGCGAAAGATTCATTGCAAATAAATTGAAAAATCAAACCTTTTTGAAAAAATTCGAAACAAAAAAGGACGATCCTGTTTAAGATTTTCATCATTTTTTTTTAAACTTTGGTACCTAGCTGTTTGCGTTCCTCTCCGCATACAAGTTGAGAGGTATGTACTTAAGTTGAATCGATTGTGTATTTATTAATATTTCGCCAAAAACGCATTTGTCTTCAAATTTTCAAAAAAATTGTCTTGTATTTATTTTTATGCCTGCGAGAGAATATACCAGTTCGGTTTTTTTTTTTCAATTTTCTATTGTTCTCTTATGGAGCTGACAGCCTACCAGCTTGGCTTCTCAACAATGGCTTCAAAATCAAAACATACTTCTATTGATCTGATTGAAAACAAAGATAATACCTACTGTGAATTTTTCAAACGATAAAAAAATTAATTCGAGATAAACGTAAATTCCATAGAGTAGAATTTACAACTGGCTACACTGATGTACAAAATTTTCCGAAAAATTTCCGAAATGTACTTCTAGTGAGTGAAAAAAATTCATAATATTTTCAAGCGAAAAAGTAATCAATTCAAAGTTGGCATAAATTCTGTATTTTGGAATTATACGATTCGCTGTTGGCTGCACTGATGCATAAAATTTTCATAATTTTTTTTCAAAATTTACTTTCAGTGATCCAAAAAAATTTTTTGCTCAATTACTTGATGAAAAAAATCATTCCAGCTTAGTGAAAAATTCATATTATTGAAATATTGCAATCTGCAACTTTTGGACTCCCTGGTAGCAGTCTGAATTTTGATCGGAGGAGGACGGCGATGGTTCAGGGAGTTGTAGAAACTCAAATCGCAACTTTTGAGTGCTGCGACGGCTTCTCGCACGATTTTGATTTTCTAAAAAACACAAAAAACTGTGTTTTTTTTCAAAAGGAGGTGCACTTTGAGCACCCACTGCTCCCCTCCCCTTGCACCTGGGGAGCTCAAATTTTTTTGGGTAGTCTCCCACTCAAAGTAAACCACCCCATTGGTCGAAATCCAAAAAAGGTTTTTTTTTCACTCCACCCTAATATGCAATTCTACATTGATCAGTAAGTACATTTATTCACTTTTCAATTCCTATCATTTTAATTTTAATAATTTTTATTCATTTAAATAAATCAAATATACTTATTCATGCGAATTAATACCTATGTTGAAAGTTATGAAAATTACGCAATTTCATGTAAGTATACATATAAAATGGTAAAATGAAATAAACATGACGTAAGTGGAATCTTATCGTATCTAACTATAAGTACCTTCGCACCAGTATACATAAATTTTACGAACGTCAGTGAATGGAATGATTGAATCTTCGCCATTTTCCTTACTAAATGCGGGTTTCTTTTCCCCTAGGATTATTTTGTCACTACTTGATTGGCATATTTCTGAGCGATGATTTATTCAATGCTTAAGGTGGCTTTTTCACCTCGAGAATCATATTCGATTTTATATTTATTAAACAGAGCAGTCAACTGTTGCACAAATATTCTGTGAAATTTATCCACCAACTCGCTGGAAGGATTTTCTACTTTTGGTAGTCTGATAGGGCTGCCCACTTCACATAAAATAAAAAGAATCAATTAGAAAATCGGTACCAGAAGTAGAAAATAAATCTCGAGATAACATACTCGTACAATTGTACATGAACTTACCAACCGTGGTGATAGGTCGTTGATAGGGTAGAAGTCCGAAAAGATGGCCAGTTTTGAAAGGACCTTTGAATATCAAGAGTCCTCCCAATGTAAAAGCGGAATGAAGTTTTTCTTGTAACCATACATACCACTTGTGGGACATTTGATCATATGCATCGTTTTCGCCGAAACTAAATACTGGTATTAAAGACGAGCTACACATTTGGATGTAAAATTTAAGTTACGTAAATCAGAAAATGAAGCTCAAATTCGAAGAGGCATACCCAGTTTTCAATGCCATTCTAACAAATCCTTTGCGATTTTTCAAAACCAAACGATTCGTGCCTGGTAAGGATTTCATCATTTCGGCATAGCCTCCGACAATTATGATGGACACGTTTCCTGGAGGTCCATTTAATACATGCTGAATACTGTCCGAAGAAACGCTGCAGACGCCTGGTTAACAAATTGCCAAATAAAATAAATTATTACTCGCTGACGAATCATCAGCAACAGCAGGATTTTGAATTTTACCAAAAAATAAAAGCAAATCTCTCACGATTGGTACATGGAAGAAGAAGTTCTGCATATGCACGTATGGAGTCAACCCAGGAAACATTTCATCGAAATTATTCACATCGCTTAAGAAATTGGTGGTTCCTCCCAACACTCCGATGCCATGAGGAAAAGAAGAAAACAAATATGTAGTGTTGGGTGGTAATTCTGTAGTTTTTATCAGTCTGATAGGGAAATAATCTCTTCGACGTTTCCAAAATCTTATTTTTCTGATCCATTTCAGTCTGCAACGAAGTATGTGGGACAGTTATTCTAAATATTTATCTAGGTATAATTACCTATTGTACATATTGCTCAGTGGGCCAGAAAACCCCAAAAACGTTCGTTTTGTGCGAAAAAGAAAAATCATCATGGATTAGGTTGGCAGGCATCAAACAGAGTCATTTTTTTAGTGACTTGTCCCCTATTTTCAAGGTTGGTCACTAAAAGTCACTTTTTTTTGCCAAAAGTTCATTGTTGGTCACTTTTTTCATTCTGAAGTCACTTTTTTCAAAAATACAAAAGAAGGTACCTATCCAGAAAGTTTTTTTTGCTTCTTTCATCATAAATTTTTCAAACAAATTTTGCCTCGCTTTGCTCGGGCCAAATAATTATTATACATATATCTTACAAATTTTTATATTCATCAATTTTTTCTGATCGTAATGTACCGAAAAAAAGGATATTTGAATGCTTGTCTTTATTCATTAAATTATAAATTTTTCTGAAAAATTTCCGCGTTAAACTCACGGGTAATTTTTACTTTTTTTCTACAGAATTCATTGAAAATCCTTTTTTTTTCTTTTTTTTTTAATACCATACTTTTTAATAAGCTGTGATGTCTTTGACCACGATGTTAAAAATAAGAAAAAAGGAGTAGAAGAGAATCTGAAATTATTGGTCACATCACATTTTAGAAAATCTCAATGAGGGAAAAGTGTTCAATTTCAATTTTTAAATGGCTTTTTTCGCTAAAATTTTCGTCGGCTCAACACCAAAAATTTTTTGAGTATGAAATTTGTAATCCACGACCTCGAAAATATATATTTTGACATATTACGCGATATTATTGTGAAATTTCAATTTTGATCCCTCTCTCCGGCTCCTCCTACCACTCCCCAAATTTTTTTGAATACGAAATTCGTAATCTACGACCGCGACCCCGAAAACGTATATTTAGACATATTACACGATATTATTGTAAATTTTCAAATCTGACACCCCCCCCATCTCCTGTCTCTCCCTTCGCTCGAAAAAATTTTTCTCTTCAAAATTTGAAATCTACGACCCCAAAAATATAAGGTAATCTCTTTTTGAACGATCTTTCGGGATTTTGAGCAAAACGAACGTTTTTGGGAGTCTCCTGGCCCACTGTGATTGGTTGGAAAATAAATTTACCTTCTACCTCCTTTGTGAGGAGTTTCTCGATCATAGTATATCCACAATACGTACACAACCGCAAATACTCGAAAATACGATATAATACACATACAATAAAATAAAAATATACCAAAGAGGAACATCAGTGTTAGGATCCAACAACCCAGCCATTCGTAAAACTCTCCAAAAATATGCAGAGGGCCATTCTCTTTCTCCTTTCGCATTTTGATAATCGTGTACTTGATGAAAATAAACTTAATAAAATTATTATTCAGCAGAACGAACACACTTGTTGATTGAATGTTTACTCACTGCCTTCGAAAGACATTATTATGTATTATACGTGTATGTACTGTATACTCGTAGCTGTTGGTAGAAGTACCTAATACCCAAACCTATATTTATAAAAATGATGACGCCTATGAAGAGGTGAAGGAAGTGTTGGAAAGACAAAACAATTACATGTTTTAGTCAACATAACTATCTACTTAGCTACTTATACTCACTTACGTATTCTATTTCTGTTGATTGGATTGGATTGCATTATGTTTGGAAATTTTTGCAGTTTAGATAAGCTTTTTGTGATTTTTTCCCAGTCACTTCCCTAGTAGATTTTAAATCCGACTTGATGATGCCAATTTTTAATCATTTAATGTCTGATGTTTTTGAAATTTTTGAGAAAAACTCAGAATGGTGAATTTTTTATTTCCCTTCTGGGTTAATTTCGGCGTCAGCGGCTGAATTTTTGAAGGAATCTATTCAATCTATTAACGTACATTTCGATGCTATCAAGGAAGATATCCCAAATTCAAAGTAAAATTTTGAGCCAAAGCAATAATAAATCGAAAAAACATCGTAAAATGAATCCCATATCCCAAATTTCAGGTGCTGAAATTCGTTTCTCGAATTTTGGCGAATTTTCGAAATTTCAAAATTACTCCATCGTCCTGAAAAATTGGAATATTTGATTTGATGAACGATAAAATCTGAAATTTGATATATATAGGCATAGGCCTACCCCATTTTCGACCTTTTGAATCGATTGAAAGCGGTTTCGAGACGTTTTGGAGTCTCTAGAAAATGCTGGAATTTTCCAGCACTATAGAAAATCCCATAAAATGGTCCATATGAACTTTCGCACCTATAATCGCAGTTCGCAGATTACCCATATTGGTGACCTATTTGGTTGATTAAAGGACAATTTTTCGTAATTCGTAACTTGAAATTCAAATCCATATTTTTTGGCTGCAAATTTTCTGGAGACTCCTAAACGTCTCGAAACCACTTCCAGTCGATTCGGAAGGTCGAAAATAGGGTATAGGTATACAATTTTTTTTTTTTTTGATTAGATTAAATTTTCGTATTTTGCAGAGCAATGAGGCAATTTTGAAATGACAAAAATTCGCTAAAATTCAAGAAATGAACTTCAGCAACTAAAATTTTAGGTGTAGGTTTTTTATGATGTAGATACTTTCGATTTATTTTTATTTTGGTTCAAAATTTCATTTCAAATTGGGATACTTACTTATTCCCTTGTAAGAGGTAATCGGTTTGTAACTTTTTTTCGAAATTTGAATGCAAACGAGTAGCTCAAAAGTAAAAACGTAAAAAATTGTGCTCAGACCCTAAAATAGCCTGGTAAAGTTTTCAGTTCCTCCGAACCCAACTTTTACTTTTTTTCTAGTCCTTATATAATTTGTAGCTTTTTCTATTTTCTTTAAAAATTGTCAATTTCTGAAACTATTCACCGAGATAGCAACGATGAAAAATCATCAACAATGATTATTTTGGATTAAAATATGTAGTCGCACCAAAACCTCTCTATTGAAAATTTTCTCAAAATAATTTCTTTTCAATTTTTAGCAAAGAAATCAAAAAACTCGAAAAAATAACTTTTTTTAAATTACCGATTGGATAAGTGGATAAAAGTGAAAAATTGTCGAAAATGATATTTTTGGGTGACTAACAGCGACGACATCGACATCTATATTTAGACCACTTTTGATAAAATTTAAAAAAAAAATCATTAAAAAAATATTACTTCATTAGCAGATCACTGAAATTTTCATCACTTCATTTGGGGTCTAAATACAATTTTTAC
Organism: Pseudococcus viburni; assembly: GCA_033439095.1. Classification (NCBI taxonomy): domain Eukaryota; kingdom Metazoa; phylum Arthropoda; class Insecta; order Hemiptera; family Pseudococcidae; genus Pseudococcus; species Pseudococcus viburni. Next base: position 3,387 of record JAVBJF010000798.1, on the reverse strand, counting down.
ATCATCTCTGCATTCAACTTAAGAAAAAAAATTCCAAAGCAATCATCTCTACGCGCGCTCTCATCTTGAATTTTTTAAAATTTTGAGTTTTTCGTACACTCGAGAGATGCCTATAGGTATTTTGAGCGTATGGCTGTCAAGTGTCAAGGTACCCCTAATTCAAAAAATAGAAAGATATTCATGCAATTTCGCTGTAATTTCTTTTTAAAAATATAACAAATGACTTATTTTGCTAATTTGATTTTCAATTCCTTCATTTTAAAAGGCGATCATCTCCAATTCTCCATTTTCTCATTAATCTATTCAATACTTAAAGTAGCTTTTTCTCCTCGAGAATCATATTCTGCTTTATATTTATCAAACAACACCGTCATTTCTTGTATAAATATTTTATGAAATTTATCCACCATTTCGCTAGAAGGGTTTTCTACTTTTGGTACTTTGATGGGACTGCCCACTGCGCAAATAACCAAAATAATTAATGGGAAAATCATTACCCAAATTAGAGTATGAAAACTCGATATGGATGGAGGTGGCCTTACCAACAGTGGTAATTGGTCTTTGATGTGGTAAAATTCCAAATAAATGACCGAGTTTGCTTGGACCATTTGCTATTACTAGTCCTCCTAGTCGGAAAGTGGAATGAAGTTTGTCCTGTAATCGTATATACCAATTGAAGGACATTTGATCGTAGGTATCGGTTTCACCGAAAGTATAAACTGGTACCAAGGATGACCTAGGCAATTTTATTTGAAAAATTTAAATTCATTGCGACGAAAGAATTAAAGAAATAAAAGCAAAATTACTCGAGCTTACCCAGTTTTCAAAGCCATTCTGACAAATCCTTTACGATTTTTCAAAACCAAACGATTGGTACCTGGAAAGGATTTCATCATTTCAACGTAACCTCCGACAGTGATTATTGATACGTTTCCAGGTGGTCCATTCAGTACGTGTTGAATACTTTCTGAAGAAACACTGGAGGCGCCTGTCAACAATCATTAGGTACCTCATTATAGTTACCATGCGCAGAAAAATGAAAAATTCGAGATTTTCGAATACTTATGCTCGAAAAGTAATGAAAAAGTTGAGAATTTCGTTCAAAAATTTCAAACGAATTAAGTATACCCAAAACAAAAGGTCTTAAAAAATGCATGTAAATTAGAGTAGAAAAAAAATTAAAAGAATCAAGCCAGATGTGGGTGAAATCAACCCCTGTTCTGATTTCCATATCCGTTGATGAAGAAATTTTTTTGAAAGATTTCGATCCTTCACCTCCTTTCTCCCCCTCCCCCTTCTTTAATTATGGCCATTTATTAAAAACCGAAGACGCGAAATATTTTTGAAAAAAACTACAAAAAAGTTGTTTATTTTTGATGAAAGACTGACAATGAAATTTTTTCTGCAATAAATTTCATCTCGTTGATTTTTTTGGTGGGAGGAGGTTGATTTGAGAGGCTTCTGAAAATTTGGTAAAAAGGTAGTGAAAAAGTCGTAATTATTCAAAAAAAAATCCGTTAGATATTCTGTATGTAAAAACAGTTCAGCATTTATATTAATTTGAAATGGAAATAAAACGTCAAAAAATTACTTACCTGTTTGTTTTTGATAACAAACATTTTTAGTAGTGGAAGATTACTTGAAAATTTTCATAAAAAATTTATTGTTTATTTTTTTATATGTACCTACTGCATGAAGATTATTTGAAAATTTGAAACGTTTTGGAATGGAAAATTCTCAATGAATGTGAAATCGTCTCTCTTCTACCTGAAACTTCCTTCGGACCCTACGTACCTATACCTACATACCTATCTATTCGTTAACAAATCTCGGTCAAAATAGAAATGACCATTAGACTTATACTAATAATTATTAAATATATTTCACTCAAAAGGTTTGGAAAACTGAAAAAATCGAAGAAACGAATAATTTTTAAAAGAAATATCAGCATAATTTTTTACCAGAAGGAGGGGCTAATTTTGCAACTTGAGTGATGCTAATTTTTAAAAATTCGAAAAAATGTTCAAGAAAAGTCGAGAAATTAAATTTATGCATTTCATGGTAGACTTGCGAAATACAAAATTGATCCTTACCAAAAAATAACAGTAATTCTCTGGCGAATGGGAAATGGAAAATATCATGCTGCATATGCATATACGGAGTCAACCCAGGAAATTTCTCGCTGAAATTGTTCACTTCGCTTAAAAAATTGGTGGATGCTCCAATCACCCCGATTCCATGCGGGAACGAGGCAAACAAGTATGTACTTTCTGGTGGCAGTTCCGATGTCTTCACTAGTTTAATGGGAAAGTAATCTCTTCGGTATCGCCAGAAACAAATTTTTCTGAGAAATTCCAATCTGTATAATGAAAACTGCACTGTAGAAGAATTTTTCTAATTTTACGAATTAAACGAAATTAAAACCTTCTGCCTCCTGTGTTCGGAGTTTCGCGATCGTAATACATCCATAATAAATAAGTGGCAGCAAATATCCATAGTGATGGTTTAGTACATATGTATAAGAAAAGAAGAGGGCTCCCGAATAGCATCAGATGTAGTACCCAACACCCAAACCTTTCGTACAAGTCTGTAATTTTTTGAAAGAGTGAAGGTTTCTTGGATACATTCTGCGAAGAAGGGATGTGTTTTTTCTTCTCCTGAATAATTGTAAAAATTGAAAATAGCGTCAAGAAAAATTACATTAGCTAGGTACCTATTAAAAAAATTTTCTTCCCAGGGAGGTACCTATCCAACTCGAAGTAAAATTTTGAGTCGAACCAAAAATAAATCGAAAGAATATCACAAAAGAACCCTATATCCAATATTTCAGGTGCTAAAGTTCAATTTTTGAATTTTAGTGAATTTTTGAAATTTCAAAATTTCTTCATCGCCTTGCAAAATATGAAAATTTGATTGTAAAATTTGGTATTTACTCTATTTTCGATCTCCCAAATCGACTGGAGGCGATTTCGAGACGTTTCGGAGTCTTCAGAAAATTTTTAAATCTTTCAGCGTTGGGGGAAAAGCTCATAGAAATTGTCCATTATGAACTTAGGCACCTATATTGAAATTTCGAAAATTCGCCAAAAATCCAGAAATTCGAACTTTAATTTTTAAAATTTTGGATATGGGGTTATTTTATGATGTACTTTCGATTTATTTTTGTTTCGGCTCAAAATCTTACTTCGAGTTGGGATAAGGGAAGGTGGGGCAGGATGCTAACCTAGGCCAAATGTTCTGCCAAATCTATTCAAATTGGTCAAATTGTCTGATTCTTGCAATACCTAAATTAAAATTCAAACATTTACCTTTCTTTTCGCTGAAAAAATTCCATTTTGGTGCATACCACAACCCTACAAAATTTTTTGAATTTTTTTTCACTTTTTT
>JAVBJF010000797.1:0-46578 GCA_033439095.1 Pseudococcus viburni | reverse complement strand
TTCTATCATTTTCCGGTCAATTTTTGAAAATAGGAAATTAATGTAAACTTTTGCACATTTCTCTAATATGCATATTGATTTTTCAAAATACCAAAAATATGGAGAATACACATCCCCTAGTACCGTTCTACCAATTTTTCAGGCAATATTTGAAACTAGTATGTACTCTCTCATTCGGAATCAGTGAAAAGTCCCTGATAAACGGTCAGAATCGCAGCACAGGAGAAAATCAGTGAACAAATTTTCAATGAAAAATCAGTGAGAAAAATCACAGGAAAATCAGTAAAAATTTACTGAAGAGTCAGTAAAATTTATGAAATTAGAGGAAAAATCAGTGAAAATCTTTGAAAAATCAGCCAAATTTACTGATTTTCAGCGAGTTTTTGCTGTCCTGCTAATTTCATAAATTTCACTTACTTTTCAGTGAATTTTTTACTGATTTCCCAGTGATTTTTCTCACTGATTTTTCACTGAAAATTTTTTCACTGATTCTCTCCTGTGCTGCAATTCTGGCTGTTTCTCAGTGATTTTCGATAATTTTCACTGATTTATTAATGAGATACTTAGCAGGAATTCATAGGGTTTTACATTTACGAAATCTAAGTGCCATGGCCACATAATGGCCCTTGCTCTGCTTTAGGTTCCTCACAGCGATTCCACCATTTTTAGATTGATTTCTGTTGGTTGCAGTCTTTGAAAACTGAGAAATTCGTTTTTAAAAGTTGAGAATTTTCAAAAATTTTGTGAACGATTGCTGATAATGACACTTTCTGCCTTTTGTAGTAGAAACTGCACCTTTCTCAACTTTGAAGGACTCTCCATAATTTCAATAATTTTATCACCATCTAGGTACCAATTTTGAAGAACTCTCTAAATTTTCAATAGTTTCACATGACCATTCCTCAAAAATGATCATTTTTCAAAAATACAAAGAATTAGGTCAATGTGTCAATATCTACAACATGCCAAGTCTAGAAATCAAGGCAAACATCATTTATATAATTTCCTTCCTTAGTTGCTGCGAGATAAACCATTTGAAGTGCAAACTACAGACTCCTTTGTAGAATCTGCTGGACCAAAAGCAATGGCCACAATTCATCTTGACAAATTATCCAGATTGATGTGTCCTGATTTGGAACACTTTGTTGTGTTTTCAAGTGTAAGTTGTGGACGTGGAAATGCTGCACAAACAAACTATGGTATGTTCAATTCAGTCATGGAAAGGATTTGCGAATCTAGGAAAGAAGCCAATTTCCCAGCATTAGCGATTCAGTGGGGTGCAGTAGGAGATGTTGGTCTGGTGGCTGATATGGCAGAAGAAAATAAAACTGTAGTCATTGGTTAGTTTTTTATTTTCGGGTGTTGCATTTCCTCTGTGCGATTGATGTTGAGAATATTCTTTATTGATGTGTTATCAGGTGGAACATTGCAACAGAAAATCAACTCGTGTTTGGAAACATTGGATTTATTTATGAAACAACCAAACCCAGTTGTATCAAGCATGATAGTGGCTGAAAAATATCGACCGTATTCCAATATAGTGAATGTTGCAGCTAATGTTTTAGGTAAATTTTTTTCTTTGTGTATCCACGTGGAAAAATATTCTCGAGCAGACGTGCCTAAAAGAACATATTTTTTCAGGTATTAAAGATTTGAAAAGCATAAGCCTTAATTGGACTTTGCCACAGTTGGGAATGGATTCTATGATGGGAACAGAATTGAAACAAATATTAGAATCAGAATTTGAAATGTTTTTGACACAAAAAGATATTAAAAATTTAACATTCAGTAAATTACTCGCAATGGCCGAAGATAATGAACAAAAATATTCAGTAAAGACAGGTATAGAAATTCAAAGACTTCTATATTTTTTCCCCTCGGGAATGTAAAATAATTATACTTAATGCACTGTACCTTACTTAATAGATCAAGATACAAACAAACTACTAATTAAAAAACTCAATGAAGACGAAATAAAATTACCAATTATTAGAATACCTTCCCTAATCGATAATGCATCAACTGAGGAGGTTGATCTTCAAAATATTCAAACTGTATTCATATTCCCAGGGCAAGAAGGTATGAATCCGAGTTGAATAATTTATGGTGCCCATTAGGTACACACAATTTTGATGAATTTACCACTTTTAATTTATTGAACAGGATTTTCAAAATTATTGGAAGAACTGGGAAACAGCTTTGCTGCTCAGTTATTTTGCTTACAATATTATTTAGGAGCTCCGCACGAAAATATTTGCAGCTTAGCCCAAAAATTATTACCAGTGAGTTGCTCATCAAGTTCATTTCGACCAAAAAATTTCAAAAAATCTAGAACTACGCTTTATTTTTCAGCACATAATCGATAGATTATCTCCGAATCAACGATTCCAAATAATAGCATACAGTTTAGGAAGTAGCGTTGTCATCGAAGTGGTAAAATTATTGGAACAACTCGGCTACTGGGGGAAAATATGTTTCATCGATGGAGCTCCACTGTACAACCAAAGTATATTCGCAGAATATTATTCAAACTCGAATTTCACTGAAAATGAAACAGAAGCCAAAGTATTGATGACGTGTCTGAAACTACTAATAACAGATGCTATATATGAGGAGGTTTGAAAACTTAATACCATTGATACATACTCTTCCCCATACTCATGTTTTTTCAATTTGAAAATTTCTGGTTTTTCATTTCAGCTCTACAATGATTTAATTGCTAGAAATTCATGGGAATCTAAGTTATCTTTGGCATCAACTATGCTTTCAAAATATGTGGATAGCAAAGTGACAATGGAACTTATTTTTGCTTACAGTTATTCTCTAATATATTTGCCTAAATTGGATGTACTTATTGATCAGCCATTAAAAAGCAACGCTGTTTTGATAAGGAGCTCGAATGTTAGGCAAAATATACCGGATGATTATGGACTATCGAAGGTAATTTTTTTTTACGACATGATTCAGTTTCAATTATTTCAGTGCATTAAGATTTACCTTTATTGTACATCTACCTGACTTTTTTTTTGTTTTCACCAGTATTTTGAAGCACCAGTGCAAGTGCACCGTGTAGAAGCAGACCACAGCAGTATTTTCAAAAACAAAAAGACAATCAAAATAATATTGAAAAATTTCGGAGAAAATTAGGTTTCAGAATTTTTTTTGTCGTTTTTGTTAATTGAAGATGTACATCAGAAGAAACAGGTTTGCTTTGTGATTGTAAAAACAGGATTAATTGTTTCACAAATAAAATTGATTTTTCAACGAAATAATTTTTGAGTTAATTTAGAATACTGAGTTTCCAATTCCAACCCGCCGACTCCAACATGTGACAATTGTCACGGACCGGTTTTTTTCTTGAGTTGCGGTGGCAGGAATGAGTGATCAGGTGGTACCGCCTCCTAGTACATACCTAAGCGCGCTTGGCCCACCGTTCGTTTCCGCTATTCAGCAAATTGCCTACTTTTTCATTTGAAGGGGCAAATGTTTCTGAAAAAAATCTTGACCGGTACGAATATTAATTTTTTTTGCCCCTTAAATCCAAAGGGTAGGCAAAGTGTTGTGCACGAACCAGTAGGGCATAGATACACAAGTATCTGTCGGGTGACGATTTCATCCCCTCCACTTTTCATTCAGTGAAAAAAAAATCAATAAACACGAAAAATACATATTTTTTCTAAAATGTTTGCCCCTTCAAATAAGAAAGTAGGCAATTTGCACATCAAGGGAAATGAACGGTTGAACATTTATGTACACCCCCTAGAAGTTATAATGCCGTATCAAAACTTGGTCCAGCGCTAGAAAATTAATTGACAAATACCATTTTTTTAAGAGGGTTTTCGTCAAGAAATCTTGTTTTTTCCTTACTTTTCTCCATAACTCTTTATACGTAGGTATGTAAAGGAATGGTAAAATTTATTCATAAAGGGTCAACATTTCAACACAATAAAAAATCAGTGAAAGATTTTCAATGAAAGGAATTCGGTGAAAAATCAATGAAATTTACTGAAACGAAAATTAACGGTGTCATAGGGGGACCTGGCCCGTCCGTTCTCCGCCGTAGGTGGGGGAAATCGGTCTTGACGTTGAGGCGTGGTCACGTGATCCTCGGTGGTAGAATCTACTACGAGGCACGAAACCATCGGCTCTAACGGCAGTTGCTCCGTAGCTATGTCTGTAAAGCGGTAGTAACTCGGACCGTAAGGTCATGGCGGTGGCCAGAATGGTGCACGCAATGCGTGACACAAGATTAGTTGTACTTTATTCTCGTTGCTTACGCGTAGAGGTAAAGTGCACAGGGCGCTCTGGGTAGTGTTTCAACTACTTAGCGTATTTTCGGGACTAGATCCCCATAGGGCTTCGCAAGGATGGAGTGGCTTTATAAGTCCAGTCGTCACCTCTTTATGTAAAAGGCCAGTTTGCCTGATCAGCTCACTGTGCTCCTTTTTCATTGGCGCCTGACACGTGTGTCTTTCTTTTCGATACGGAGTGACCGTTGAAAAAATTGAAAGCACCGTGGGCAAAAATTCTCTACCCTGAGAGAGTTCAGAGTCTATTTCCTGCTCTCAGATATTTTTCGAGTGTTCAGAGTTATTCCCTGCACTCACATGTCGAATTGGGTTCAGTGTATTTACCTGCTCATTTCCAATGTATTTATTTTTCTACGCGAGTGTGAAGAGCATTTTAACGGAATATTTTCGTTAATCAACATAATTATGAATTATGTGAACGTCAATAATCACGCTGTCTTTGTATTTCCTTGCATTTGTATTTTTTATGTGTGTATTTTATAAGTGTAAAATTCGCATGTATTAATTTTGCATGGAAATTAATACGTACACGTCAGCCTGAAATTCTACCGTTTGGTAGTCGAGCTGAAACGTGGACAACATGCGAAACGTGTTCGAACAACTCGCCGGCCAATCAGAGCCGAGTAGCGAGGTCGAATACACCCCATACAGTTGGCAACGTCGCCGAACGTAGCTCCGGAGGTAACCGTCTGGCTCGTGTTCGCATGAGTATTCATTCCAGTTATTTTTTCCGTTCGAGCAACACGTTCTACGACTACGCTTGTTTCTGTTTCTTTTTTCAAGCAAGCTATTCGTCCGACTGTATCCGGTTTGTAATTCACTAGTAAAATATTTTTACGAATTGCAAACAGAATATTATTTGTATCCAGAATTAATTCATTGCACGAATATAAATAATATTCAAAATACATTTGATCAATAGTAAAAATTATATTTACGATCAAGTGTGTAAAAAATAACGTACGCTATATTTATAATATAGCAATTGTACATTATTTTAAAATATTACGGCTAACTTTTGAATGAGTGAAGAAACGAATTCGAAACTAGCAATACGTAATCGTAGATCCGCAGCTAATATAGCCTTACAGACTATAAATAAGATTGCGAATCTAAATAGGCATAAACCTAGAATGCCTAAAGAAACTACCAGTCAGCCCGGCGGTTCCACTCATCCTGAGTCGAATATACATACGACTAATACAGGAGATGGTGACAATACGCTGGTATTCAATGATGATTTGAATAGAACTGGTAGACACTCGGATTCGGACCGCGTGTCTATACACGATGGATCAAGTTCTGGAGATGAGAGTGAACATCACTCTACTCATTCCAAGGGACCCAAAAGTACAAACGACACAATTGCACGTTCGAATCCGAACATCACGGACTTGACCCTCAACCACCGCCCGGAGGAGGAATCCAGAATCAAAATTTCAAAATCCTAATTTTCAAAATTTTGCTGGAATGCCCAATATGGGAATCGGGTGGCCCAATACAGGTTATAACATGTTCGGCATGATGCCGCAGCCGAATGTCGGTAATGCCACCTTATATGGCAGGATATAACGACATGGCCAAGCAATGGCAACTTGCAATCGAACAACAACAAAAATTGATGAACGATATGGCAACAATGCGAAAGCAAGACCAGGACAAAATCGCGGCTCTCGAATCGAGTCTGAATTCTCAGAATGCTCAATTCGAAGAACTGACGAGAAAAATGAGTGCTATGTCAATACCGTCTAATTTTGGAGGGGCTATGCCCATTCAACCGAATTATACGGGACCGATGCCAATCCAGACAAGTTTTATGGGGCCAATGCCCACTACATCAAACTTTACTGGACCCCAACCAACTCCTACGAATTTGGGAGGCCCTACGCCTATACCTACAAATTTCGCAGGAGCTGGACCCAAGTCCTGCAAGCTTTAATTTCGCATACCCGCCGCCCCCACCGATAGTCGTAAATACTCTTCAACCTCCACCAACTCCTGCTCAAATTCGAGGAGCTGGTATCATATTCAATGAGGAGGGCAGATACCATCCCAACGATTTCTTCGAAGCATTTGAGAATCACGTAAAAGATTCTACTTTGAAGGGAGGGAAAAAATGCTCAACTTTCCTTAATTGTATTGATATAAATCCAGAGTGGAAAGAGAATACGAAACATTTATCATCGTGGGAAAGCATGACAAAAGCTTTCTTCTTAGAGTTCTGGGACCGTCAAGATCAGAAGGCGGCGCAGGAGTACTTCCTGACTCAGGTGACTCATGCGTCGAGTAACCGGAATGATTGACTCAAACCATCTTGAGGTGGTATCGCACAATTCTCAAGATGCAAGGGATAGACGAGTTCGAGAAAATAACTCTTATGTATGAAAAGCTTCCTGAATTTCAGCAGCACCTCATTACCAACGAGGAGCGCACAGACATGAAAGCGTTTATTACTCGTATTGAAGGTTTTGCCAGCTGGCGTGAATCATCGAAGCTCGCTTCACGGATGAGGACTCAGCCGCTCAAACAACTGTACGATAATCGGAAGCCTGCTGTGGCACAACCACAGAATCCAGCTCCGAATCATGGTACTCCGAATCCATATGCTCAGAAAAAGTACACGCATTCGACAGGTTGGAAAGGCAAACCTGAAGATGCTGGTAGAAAGTACGAGAGTCGTAAACCCGCAGGCGGCAACGCCGCAAACTGCTCCGCCGCGCATGGTCTTCAAAAAAGTGATGAAGGAAGGCGAGAAAAACGCCAAGATTTGTTCCTGTTCACAAAATTGAGCAATGCGATTCCGGCTCCGAATACGAATTTGCAGAGGACGACGATGTACCGAATACTGGTGATTCGAATCCGGGAAACGAGCAGCGCTAGGGGGGCAAGGGCTACCCCCTAGCCAACGAATCTCTGAAAACGCTGAAATATTTCGACAATGGGTATTCATTGGAGACGGTGTATCGCATTTCATCAGACATACAGAGTGCGGTGATAATTTACCGAGTTACCTGGGTGCCACAGATGGCGATACATGACCTAATCGATGAAATTATATCCCACGAATTCACTGAGAAATAACGCATTTGTTTCTGCGTGTCAGTTGGAATTTAATTATTCTAGGCAAGCTCACATAAAGGTGGGAAAACCTCGTTACGAAGATTGATGAATGTATTATTTATCAAAGGCTTTGAGAAAAATCGTCTTTTTATTCCCGTAATTCTACCACGGGGAAAGACCGATAAACCCATTAGCCTGATGAAGATACAAAATCACTCAGACGAATTTGCCGGAAACTCCAACATGACGACAGAATACAAATATTTCGCGATCCCTCTCTGAATTTTCTCAAATTGGAAAATAAAAAGACAGAGCAGGGTACCCCTTATTCCCTGCCTTTAACCGATAAAGACAATAATATGGTGATTTTGGACAAAAAAATTTACCAAATGCGCTAATGTAGCGGGTAAATTTTTCATCAAACCAACTGAGTACAAAGACGTTATGGATTCGTTGACTCAACAATTCCAAAGCTACCTAAAGAAGGCTTCACCTCCTCAATGTGTAGGTGAGCTTAAAAACGTTTTCTTTGAGCCTGATCATACAAGTTTGCCGGAGGAAGAGTTGTATCAACTCCTAAACCGCCAAAAAATACCAGTTGAACAGGTTACTGTAAGGAAAACCACGCCGTCGTAAAAAACGAATAACGGTGCCCTGAAAGTGACTCAGAAAACAGATGACAACTTCACAAACATCACCATAGACGTAGAAAACGTCACAAGAAATATACAGTAAAGCATGGCTCACTTGGCAAACGTGGGACCACCGACAATCTGCAGATTCTGCATATGAATCTGGGAAAATCTCACATTCTATCAGACATCGATTCAGACGACGATCCCCACATCCTGACGTGAAAATTTTCGAAACAGATAGCAAGATCCTCGAAGGCCTTGATCTATCTAACGTACAGGTGATTGATGCAATTGACAATGCGAAGCCTTCTTCGCAAAGTCTGCCCATCTGTACGAGAAAATTGTCACCGAAGGAGCCGAGGACCCTACGTTTACGATTCCCAGTACTCTTTGAAAAAGAAATGGGTAGCAAGCGCAACTGGATTCAGGGGCACTCCCAAATGTCATTTCAAAGAAATTACTGGATCACCTACTTGTACAAACACGAAGATAATATTCAGTTTATTCGCCTGGAAAGACCAGTCATCTAAAGATGGCCAATGGCCACTTGTAAGAAAACTATGACTCATCTTGTGTCCAAATGACTTTAAGTTTTGGCAATTTACTGATGACGATGCCATTTTACGTTTTAGATACCTCTCACAAGGTTTTCATCATGGTAGATTATCAATGGATTGCCTTGGGGTATAGAGACAAATCTACGTTCTGGTAGATACGCTTGGTGCAAACCCGAGTCATTAGACGAGGAGTCGCGGGTATCTTTTCTAAAAAGAAGGTACATTCCAGCACACCGAAGTATTTAAATTCGACGTAGAACCGGTATACTATTTACGAAGTGGCTAGGGACACTCGTAATCACAACTGATTTCGCCCTCGGACTCCTCTGGAGGAAGGACGAACGTGATGACGGTCCAGAAATCTTCGAAAAACGGCTTAGACAAGACCCTTAAAGAGGCAGTTGAAATAATAAATGGATTACTCAAAGGACTGCTGACGAAACATTCGCAGAAATGATTCTATTTAGCGATGTTTTCAGCAGATATCCAGGCGAGTACAAAGGTCCAAAAGTCGACTTTATGTTTGATAGTGAGGATCACTTGAATGCGTGGGGAGTGAGGGAGAGGAAGTACCGACCTCCAACAAAAACCTCAAGTACTTGATTCGAAAAACTATCAAATTTAATGATAAAGTTACGCATTATTAGACCTTCAAAAATCCAGATTTATCAATAACTTTAGCACCGGTAGTGAAAAGTTCAGGTGAAACTTCGCCTTTGTCTGGCAGCTGATGAGCTAACAAGTTTTTACGTCCAGTACCGACGGAAACTAGAACGATTGAAGATATTATCCATGCGTACCAATGCCGAATGGTACAGTAAACCTTGGGACTTTCGTCGCTGGTTTCTGGCAATTGCTACTGACCGCTCGTTCACGGAGCTTTCTTTTTTTTTTTTTTCCACAGCTTTCCCAGGGGTTGTAGGGGCAAGTTTTACGAGTTTTTAGACGCATTGCCATAGAGAAAGTACGGCATAAAAATCGCATCAGCCCTGAATTTATTCATATGATGAATCGAATTATACCGGATCGACATGGAAAAGGCGTTCAAACATTCGTAGACGATGTCCTCGTAATAGCCAACACATTTCGCGAGATGAAATTACGTGTCATCGCGGTGTTTGAAACTGCTACCGAGGGCCCATGGCCTCAAGCTAAATGCTCGCAAGACGGCCTTTTAATTAAAAAGAAACTCAGCATCTTGGGTTTGTCAAAACTTGCAAAGGACCAGATCGGCAAGCAAAGCGAAAGGTGAAGAAGTTCAATGACTTCAAAAAGAAGCACCTGAACAAGGAGGGCAGATTTTATCTGCGGAATAAACGGGAAAATCCAGACTTAGTCGGCTTGACCGGAATGTATAAGAGATTTTATACCCGAATATTCACCAGATACTAGCCCCCCTTTACAAAAAACTGACTGAAAAAGGACGACTCGGAAAAATCCATGGTTCGTGGAACGAAATTCACATGGAGGCGTGCGAAAAGTTTAGGAAACAAATACATGAAAGACTTCAAATTGCGTCCACCAGACCCTGATATGGGGATATCTACGTGGAAACTCTTCTTTCTTTCTGATGACGCGATGAACCTGTACTCTATCAGATTTTTGAGGGGCAAGAGGAGGTTGTGATGTTTTAACAGCTACACGTTCAAACCTACACCAAAAGAAACTATACGTTTGGTGGACAGGGAGATGCAAGCCCTAGTCACTACACTACGTAAGCTCCAGGTATGGTTACACTTCATGAAAAGTACATGTTCGATCCGACCTGAGACCATCGTCAGAAAATTCGAAACTTTAATGTTAACACACCGCAAAGCAGCGTGTTGGATAACAGAGTTGAGTGGGTACGATATTTCGTATGACATTACCACCAACAGGAGAGGTCTATTTAAATTCATAGCACCCGAAATCACGCTATGCGCGATCGAGTGTGATCATAAATGGACCGAACTCCCCCATACGCTATTGAATTCACCGATGTGTTAACCAAAAAACTGATGACTTGTTTGGGGGGGGGGTGAACATTGCGTTGCATCAAGCAGACGATATTCAATGTAGGCGAATTAAGGAATTATTGAAAGCAGATACTGCACTCAATCCTAAATTACGCGCCAAACAAGCAACCAGTGCGCAAAAAGTTTCAAATTTTCAAAGACAGCCATGACCGTGAAGTTCTGGAGAGAACGTATCCAGATGGTAGCATCGTACCATTTCTGCCTACAGTTCTATTTCTCGACACCGTTAATTACCTACATGATGTCTACGGACATGTAGGAGCGGCGAAACTTGAACAAATTTTCAAACGTATATTTTACCACCCCGATATGGGGGAAAACATATTAGAAAGGTGTGTAATACATGTATAATTTGTAAAGTTAATAAGAACTACGTCATGCGCAAAACGCTGGGATATGCTCAGGTGGAAGCTTACCACATTGCTGACGTACTCTCAGTGGACCTATTTGGACCGGTTGTAGCTTACTCAGAGGACCCAAAATACCTTCTCGTCGGGAAGGATGTATTTACGTCCAAAACCTGGTTAAGACCTTACTACACCGAATTGACAAAGACGAAGTATCCGCAAGTATGGACCTTATAGTGAAAGACATTTCATCAATGGGGTTACAAAATAAAAACAAAGTAATTTCCGATAATGGAAACTCAGTTTATAAGTGACCGATGGAATCATATGCTAAAAGGGACCACGGGCGTCAAGGTCGTGCACACTACTTGCTACAACCCCAGGCCTCCACTGTAGAAAGGACCATGCGGATACTAGGTGACAAGTTGAGGTCAAAGGTCAACTCCCCAAATCGATTGGATTCGTCCACACTATGGGTGGCACGAGTATGTTTTTCTCGAAATTGAAAATGAGATCAATAATACTCCAATCGATACGGAGTCAAACCTAACGAAGCGTGGCAGATACCTGACGATCTGTTAGGAAATTTACCTGCCACAACACACGCCTTCAATTTCAAATATGAATTAAAAAATCTATTTGAGAAGGAAGTGTTCGCGACGTTAGAGTCGACGCCCTCTGACACCTTGTTATCAAATAAACTCGAAAAGACTGACCTTCATATCGATACCGACGACTACGTCCGAGTCACCGCTGACGGAGCTTGCTCCCGAAACGGGGCAAAAGATGCAGTCTCCGGCATTGGGAATTTGTTTCAAACCGTCGTCACAGAAAAATATTTCTGAACGAATAACGGTTACAGGGTATCCAAATTCCAATAACCTAGCCGAGTTGGTAGCGGTAAAGAAGGCGCTAGAGATATTATTGTATAATGACGTGAAAAAAGTAAAACTTTTCACGAATTCATCGTACGTATCTCTAGCACTCACCAAATATGTTGACAATTGGAAAGCAAACGATTGGAAAAATCATAAGAACAAGAAAGTCTTTCACAAAGATATCTTTGTCGAAGTTCTTGATCTCGTGAAAAATTTGAAAGTTTTCAAATTTATCACGTTTTCGCAAGAAAATATGACATCACCAATATTCATGCTGACCAATTGGCCAAAAAATCTGTCTATACAGCAGACGTCCAACGCGAAAAGATCGATAATATGACGAATCGTCAAATTATTGAAACTTATATTCGCGAAAGACGTAGGCTACAACGTATACACGACGAGTATGACACATAATAAAAAACATGGTGATCCCATCTTTTTACAAGTTGGCGACATGGTTATGTTATCGGAACACCAGAACAGCTCCGCTGCGTATGGGTTCTCTAAGAAATTATTCCCAAAACGCATGGCGTCCGTATTTCATCCGGCAATATGTAGAAAACAATTGCTACTTAATTGTCGAAGATGAAAATGATATGGCTGGTAAAGTCGTTAGTATACGCCAGCTAACTCTTTTCTTGACCGCTGATCAGCAGAAAGAAATAAATTCAGATCCTCATCTGATTTCAATGCTAGATCACCGGAGTCTCAAAGAAAAGATAAAAGAGTACCTACACTCTGCCGAAGATCTGCCTCTATCTGCACGGTTGCCGTACAGAGAGACAGAAAAAAGCAGTCAGAAAACAGCGAATCACCTAAAACGAGAAGCTAATAATATACTTCGAGATTTACGTGCGCTAAAAAGAGAACAGCAAAAAGCAGAGAAGGAAAAGGAGCGATTGAATTCGATTACCCCTCCCGTCCCACCCGTACGTACTCGACGCAAGCAAAAGACAGATAATTCCCCGACTACGTCACAAATTCCCAATACTGGACAAGATGTAGGCAATAATAATATTATTGCATCGACATCGCAAAAATCAACGCTAAAAACTGATAAAAAGAATGCAAAGTCACCATCGAAAAAAGCGGACGCCGAACCGGCGCCTCTCCGCCGTGGTACACGCATTCGAAAACAAAAAATACCCATTGGGATTTTGGCGTTTCTTTTCTAAGAAAAATACACAATAAATCCTCAACGCCGGTAGAACGCCAAGAAGATGTGCAAGAGTGATTCATTATCTCGCATTTTCGATACAAAATCGAGCAGATAAAAGTACAATAAATTCGATAGAAACCATGTATTTTTTGTAACCATTATTAATACGAATTAAGTTCTTGTTGTATTTTATCTTGCTCAATGTTGTCTGTATTTTGTAAATTTTAACCGTTCGTAAAATAATCATCGTATCCATCGTCGTCGCAATCGAAACCAGCGGAAGTATCGTCGAAAACGTTATATATATTTTTACTCGTCGTCGAAGCCTCGACAATACCCTATTTTTAAGATGTTCTCGTTTATCGTTTAATATTTCGAAGACTGCTTTTTTTTTTTTTTATTTTTATTTTTACATTTTTGTATGCATTTTTTATACTCGTATCATGTTCTTTTTTTTATGCATACTTTTTAATTTTTCGTACTTCGTTTTGTACGCAGTCCTTCGACTTACCTGTAAATATGTTTGTTTGTTTTTCTGAATAAATTCATGTTCAGTCTTGTGTTGCATCATTTTGGCCATCCCATGGCCTGGTGTCCTTAGTTATTACAATACGCTTTACGAACATGAAAAGTTGACAGAATTCTATGAATACTATCTGCAACTTAGCTAAAATGTAAAAATCGAAATTCAAACTGAATAATTTTCGATTTAAAAAATCGAAATTCTAAATGAATAATTTTCGATAGAAAAACTGTCGAAAAAAAGGTTGATTTTTGGAAATTCTAACAAGAAAATTTTTCCCAAAAATCAAAAGAGCATGAACAGATGGTATTTTTTCGTAGCAGCCATCACGTGACTCACTCGACTGACGACCGATCTACTTCCCTACGGTAAACCCGAGGGGGCAGGGGTTCGGGTGTGGTTGGGGTCCCGTATGTACTCGTGCTTCCCCGGGCAGTAGCTTGGCCTGCCAGCTGCAAGCTCGAGGGGGCATGTGTCATAGGGGGACCTGGCCCGTCCGTTCTCCGCCGTAGGTGGGGGAAATCGGTCTTGACGTTGAGGCGTGGTCACGTGATCCTCGGTGGTAGAATCTACTACCGAGGCACGAAACCATCGGCTCTAACGGCAGTTGCTCCGTAGCTATGTCGTAAAGCGGTAGTAACTCGGACCGTAAGGTCATGGCGGTGGCCAGAATGGTGCACGCAATGCGTGACACAAGATTAGTTGTACTTTATTCTCGTTGCTTACGCGTAGAGGTAAAGTGCACAGGGCGCTCTGGGTAGTGTTTCAACTACTTAGCGTATTTTCGGGACTAGATCCCCATAGGGCTTCGCAAGGATGGAGTGGCTTTATAAGTCCAGTCGTCACCTCTTTATGTAAAAGGCCAGTTTGCCTGATCAGCTCACTGTGCTCCTTTTTCAACGGGATTCACTGCAATTTATTAAAATAAAAAATCAGTAAAATTTGTAGAAATGGAAATCAGTGAAATGAAAATCATCGAAATTCACCAAAATGAAAATTAATGAAATTCACTGGAATAAAAATCAACAAAATTTGATGAAATGAAAAAATCAGCTCAAAAAGAATCAGCAAAAACTACAAAAAATTACTAAAATAATAATTGATAAAATACAATGAAATTCGTTAAACCAAAAATTAATGGATATCATTGAAATCACTAAAATTGCAATCAGACAAAATATCAAAATTTACTAAGAGGAAAACCAATAAATTTCATTGAAATGAAAATTGGTATGAAAATCACTAAAATGAAAAAATCAGTAAAATAGGTAATAGAAATTAAAATTTATTGAAAATCACTGAATTTAGCGAACTAAAATGAAACCCATTAAAATAAAATGAAATTTGATGCAAAACTACTGAATTGAAAAATGGGTAGGTGAAATTCGAATTAAAAATCAGAAATTCATTAAAATAGGAAATCAGTGAAAATCACAGAGGCGAAAAATTGATTGAATTTTTTTAAATTAAAAAATCGGCAAAATTTTACTGAGATATACTAAAATAAAAATCTGTGAAATTCATTCAAATGAAAATAAAAATGAACGAAATTTACTAAAAAATGAACACTGAATATTGGTAAAAAGTCACTGAAATGATAAATCAAAGAAATTCATTAAAGTTGAGAATTAGTACAATTTTCTGAAATACCGATCAGTGGTGGGTATCCTAAATTTTTTCCGGGTGTAGCAAAACCAAGATTTTTGGAGGGGGAAAACCTGAAATTTTTTCGGGTGTAGCAAAAATTTCCAAGATTTAGTAACCTTGCCAAAAAAGGTCGGCAATGTAAAAAAAATCTTGAAAACGCGTTTAAAGTTTTGCCTATCTTTTCCCCTGCTTGAAAAAAAATGTATAAAACAATTTTCTTCACTCCGGCGGCATTCGGGCATTCTATGTAACAAGATCAGATTTAAGCAAGTAGGAAAATAGAATCATCTTTTATTCATTTTAACAAAAAAAAAAAAAAAGATGTAAAACATCAGCGAATACTTAAGATGGGTACTTTGCGTAGAAAAATGTTAGTAGAACATTATATGTATTTGAAAAAATTGAAAATTTGCGTGAAATTTGTAAGAAATTGAAAATTTTCCGTGTGCAAGCTGTTTCTGGGTGTAGCATCGTGCTACACATGCTATACAATGGTTTCCACCCCTGATACCTATTAATTGACTGAAAATCATAATTGGAAAAGGGAGAATAGTAGTGATAGTAGTGGCAGTAAATCTTACTGTATTATCAGTTGATTTTGCTAGTTCTTCTGGTGCTATGATTCTGACTGTCAACAGTACATCTACAGAATTATCCTTTCGAATTTTCGGGACTTTTTTATGGCCCTTTTTCTGTTCTTTTCCAGAAAATAATGAACGATTCTCTGCAGTGCTTAAATAAAATAGAGACTGGATTCTAAAGATGAGCTGATTAGTTTTTGGTTCAATATGATCCATTTGGATCGAAGTTATTAAGCTTTAAGGTTGAAAGATCACATTTTTATTTTCAATGCTTAGCACTCAACCGATTTAGTTAAAATTTTCACAAATGATCCAAAGTCTTACGAAAGGCCAATTATCAGTTGGCTCATTCTATGTCAACTCGACCAGGTTTTGACCTCGGGTCTTCCGATTTCGCTCAATTTTTTTTTACGAGTTCTCCTCGATGGTCTAATGAAGGAATCACCGTCATTCCGATCCTAATCCTTCAGGAGGGCGGGGGGTGGCCCTTGTAATTTTCGTATAATTGGGATTTTTTGTGAAATTACTTAACTTTGAAGGAGCATATCTCGAGATGGTTGGGTCTAAGATAAATCTGTTCATGCTGTTTTGTAGAGAATTGAAAGGAGATTCAAAATTGATAATCACTTTTTGAAAAGTTCAAAGTTGAGCTTTTGTGATGGAAGCTCAACTTTCATGATAAGTACAAAAGATGAAGGGCCCCATTAAAAAATCTGAAAAATTACTATGAAGAGAACTTTTAATGTATTTTTCAACTAATTACTTTTCAAGATGGGATCTCAATACCCCTGGGGAGCACAAAGGTCCTAAATTTTAGTCAAAATTCAAAAAAATGGAAAAAGTGAAGTAATATATCGATTTTTTCTAATTCGAAGGCGCTGAGTTCGAATATGTGCTTAGTTTTTTTTTTTTCATTCGACCCCTCTGAACCCCCCCCCTATCAGCCTCCTAATGAGGTCAAAATTCAAAAAAATGAAAAATAACGTATGACGTGTCGTTTGTTGGGTTTTTGAGGGCGCTGAGTTCGAATATTTGCTTATTTTTGGGATTCGGCCCTTTAGTGCTCCCCTAGCCCCCAATTTTGAAAAAACACATTGATTTTTTAAATGATTTAGTAATTTTGGAGTCAGTGTGGAGAACGAAGGAGTCGGATCGAGAAAGTAAGTTGATAATCGAGCTCAGCACCCTCGAATTAGTAGAAATCGATATGACACATGCTATTTCCGATTTTTTGCATGTGTTTTTTCAAAATTGGGGGCTAGGGGAGCACTAAAGGGTCGAATCCCAAAAATAAGCAAATATTCGAACTCACATCGCCCTCAAAAACCCAACAAACGACACGTCATACGTTATTTTTCATTTTTTTGAATTTTGACCTCATTAGGGGCTGATAGGGGGGTTCAGAGGGTTTCGAATGAAAAAACTAAGCACATATTCGAACTCAGCGCCTTTTTTTTCAAATTAGAATAGAAATCGATATATTACTTCACTTTAACCATTTTTTTGAATTTTCACCAAAATTTAGTACCCCTGTGCCCCCCCCCGGGTATTAAGATCCACATCTTGAAAAGGAATTAGTTTGAAAAACATTAAAAGTTCTCTTTCATAGTAAATTTTTTTCAGATTTTTTAATGGAGCCCTTCATCTTTTGTACTTATCATGAAAGTTGAGCTTCCATCACAAAAGCTCAACTTTGAACTTTTCAAAAAGTGATGATCAATTTTGAATCTCCTTTTAATTCTCTACAAAACAGCATGAACAGATTTATCTTAGACCTAACCAGTATCGAGATATGCTCCTTCAAAGTTAAGCAATTTCGCAAAAAATCCCAATGATACGAAAATTACAAGGGCCACCCCCCGCACTCCTGAAGGATTAGGATCGGAATGACGGTGATTCCTTCATTAGACCACCGAGGAGAACTCGTAAAAAAAAATTGAGCGAAATTGGAAGACGCAAGGTCAAAACCTGGTCGAGTTGACATAGAATGAGCCAGTTATTAATATTACTGTACCAACGCTTTCGTAATGAGTAATTTGTATTCGTAGGTACAACGTTCAATGGATCCCTTTTTATAAGATTTTTTCAAAGCTATATAGACTATTAAAATTTTTTCAGAGGCTTGATTAAATTTGGGAGGTCGAAACTAGATTACATACTGAATTCCAGTTCTCTAGGTACCTTGATCATTCAAATTTTTATGTTTTACATTGGGTAAAATTTTCAAAAACTCATCAATATAGAAAAATGAACTTGAACATTTGAAATTTTCAATAGGAGGTAATTTTTATTCTCTTTCGATTTATCTTCGTGCCGACTCAAAATTATTTTGCTCTTCGAAAACTTCAATAAAATTCTTGGGTCAAATTTTCAACATTATTTAAACATGGCTAGATTTTAAGAAGGAAAGTTAAGATCAATTTAGATAAATAAAAATTTAACCAGATTATTAGTATTTTGAAGCCTGAGCATAATTTAAATCCCGCCTCCTATTTGAATTCTGCAAAAAATGCCAAAAATATCACTCATATTACGTACTTTCTCACAAAATTAATAAAACGAATATGCAAATGTGTTGCAGTGTAAATTACCATTAGTCAGCTCATTATACTAACCGCACAAAGTATCGTAATGATATACGTGCTCCGTACATTTTTATATGATAATTCGCTGCAGGTGGAAAATTTATCCTCGTTGTGTTTGCTTTTAATAGGCGCGAAAGGGCGTGGTTTATGATATGTTCGTATAAAATTAACAGTACGCTTTATTTAAAGCAAATTCCATTATTTAGATTTAAATAGAATATGGCGTATGATTTTTCAATCAAGAATTCCAATCGCAATGGCGAGCATTTCGAACAAATTTCCGGCTTTAGTGTGTACAGGAAGTACATTTGGATTTTCACGTCATTTATGCATGTACTAGGTACCCTTATAAGTAGGTATTTTATTAAATTTAATGATATGCTAATTTTTCAACTTCTTAATCGATTTAAAGTTGAGGTATACTCATCAGTAAATATGCATGTGCCTACTAATTTACATTTGACAATATCACAAATATTTGATATTGTTTACAGGGGTGAATAAATATCTACCTGGATAAAGGATCCCAAATGTAACCAGATTTCAAATACCAGAAACGTCGAAAAAAAGAGGAAAATTATTAAAGATGTTCGAAAATTAAACATTTCATCTGCGAACTCAATTTTCAAACTCAGCGGAACAATTCACTAGCTCTTAAATAATTTTGACGCAAATGGGATTTCAACGATCCCAGTTCAAATTTTTTCAACTCCATTTTTTTTCAATTTCCTTAATTCTAAATTTTAAAAAAAAATTGTACAAAATATTAAAATTTTTTCAACAGCTTAAACTTCAATTCTCTCAAAATTTGTTCAATTTTGATTTTTTAAAATAATTTTTTTAATTTAATATTTTCAAAAATTTCTTCCAATTATTGAGTTAAAAGAAATGTTGATAAATTTTTTAAAGGAACTCTAAAATTGTTTTGAATATTTTCAAAAAAACCGATTGTTTTCAACTAAAGATATGAAATTTTTCCAATTGAAAATTTATTAAAATTTTTTCCAACTTTGAAATTTTAAACAAATTTTCAAGTTCATGTTTTTCAAAATTTCTTCCAATTCAATAAGTAAGTAATCGAGGAGCTTGGTATCAAAGTTAGACAAAAGTATAGGCTTTGCATTATGTTTGTCTCACTTTGATACCAAGCTCCTCAATTACTTATTGAATTGGAAGAAATTTTGAAAAACACGAACTTGAAAATTTGTTTAAAATTTCAAAGTTGGAAAAAATTTCATATCTCTAGTTGAAAACTATAGATTTTTACAGAAAATATTCAAAACAATTTTACAGTTTGAAAAAATTATCAACATTTCTTTCAACTCAATAATTGGAAGAAAATTTTGAAAATATTACATTTAAAAAATTATTTTAAAAAATCAAAATTGAACAAATTTTGAGAAGATTTAAATCAAAAAAAAAGTTTATAAACGAAAAAATTTTAAAATTGGATGCAGCTTTGAAAAAAAAAATGGAATTAAAAAAATAGAAAAAGTTTGACCTTAGCATACATTCGAACTTGAATCGTCGAAATCCCTTTTGCGTCAAAATGATTTAGGATCTAATGAAGAATTCTCGTTAATTTTTTAAAACCAAAATAAATCAAATGCAATTTTCCAACATTAACATATTATCAACCGGATCAAGCAACACCGACTTCTCAAAATATAAATTTCCAGTCAAGTTTCGTCTCAAAGAAAACTCTTGGATACCGATTGAGCTTCTATAACCCTGAATCAACTAGGCATGAATATTTTTTCGAAATTTCACAGATAATGGATACGAATAACGGAACAATTAAACGACTCATCGAAATATGTATCGTTTCTGGGAAATGGTAAAAAAAGATCATCATTGACTTACGACTTTACAAGGTGACATTGAACCGATCCTCGGGGTTTGGGGAAAATTGCCCCCTGCTTTACAAAAATCGGGTCAAAATTTTTCCTATCCCGACGTGGAAAACCCGGTTTTTAAAAAAAAAGTTAAAAAAAAAAAATTTTAATTTTAAGGGGCCTGATTTAATATTCCCCATGATTTTAAGCCCCTTTTTAAATTTTAAAATCACGGCCCTACCAATTGATATAATTTTATACGTTCGACATACCGAAATTTTGAAATTGAATAAATTAACAACCGCAGCGGCTATCGATACATATGCATTCGATAAAAGTAAAATCGTCTTCTTTCATTCATTGACATAGTTTCAGCGTGAGACGTTGGCCGTAAACTTGAAAATACCTAATAATGTGCGATAAACCAGAAGTAGTGATCTCCGGTGTTTCTGGACTTTTTCCAGAGTCCCAGAATGTGTACGAATTTAAAGAAAATTTGTTCTCTAAGAAAGATCTAACCACGCTGGATCACGATAGATGGAATACAGGTAAATTGAAGAAAATAATTAATACACAATGCATTTGCAATCAATTTCATCCCTACGTGATATTTTTAGACTTGTTCAAGGGTAATTCGAAAATTGGCAGGATTAAAGATCTGAATAAATTCGACCACTCTTTCTTTCGTGTTCATCGAAAACATGCCAACAGCATAACGCCAGCTTCGAGAATACTGTTGGAGCAAACCTACGAAGCTATAGTTGATGCAGGTAAAGTATCATAGATAATCTTACTGCAATATTTAAAGAAATCACTAAAAATGGAAAATTTTCCAGGGTACAATCCCGAGGAAGTGAGGAAGACCAAAACCGGCGTTTACCTGGCGATTGGGTTCAATGATTGGGAAGATACTGCAGCTTTTAGTCAGAAAACAATCAACGAAGATTTTGCAGCAGGCCTTTCCAGAGCCGTTATAGCAAATAGGATATCATATTGGCTTGATATTTACGGTAAGCGAACCCTCCACTTACAAAAGGGTATAGCAGATTAAATATGGTGTTTTGGCCCTGGAAAGGGATTTTGATGAAACCTACCCCAAAAGTTGAGTCATGATGAGAAAGAATTCTGACAAAATTTTTGGACCCCAAGCAAGTATTTTCGGGGGGGGGGGGCAAAATGTGTTTTTTAAACTTTATTTTTTCGTTTTTCGCCAAGTGTAGATAAAAATTTCGGGTTTTTTAAAATTTAATCTAGAGAGCCAAAGGAACCCTAAAAAATTTTTTTCAAAATTTTTGACCCATTTTTCGTCGCGTTATGACGTTTTAAAAACTTTGAGCGGCCATTTTGGAAAGAAGTTTCAGAGGTACAGTCACCAATTTTTTTTTTAGAAAATGTGTTATTTACTGTTGATTATACCACATAAGTTTCAACGAGTTTGAGTTGGTGCAACATTGTCAAAAAAAATAAAAACTGACCACCGGTCATGCGGAGCTCGAACGTTCATGTCGATTTCCCACGGCGCTCTGGTGGAAAGTACTGTGCTCTCGCGCGCTATGTTTGACAAATGCCATTATAATCCAGAGGCGGATTACATTTTTTCAAATATGAACGGAAATGATGATAGAGGTATAAAATTTGGCATAGCGAAGAAGGACACCATAAAAAATTTTTTGAGCCTGGAGAGTCATCCCCAAATCTCATTGCAGTGGAAGGGCAAAGATCCAGAGGGGTTTAACCCTTTCATTTTTCAAAATTGAGCTATAGGCTTTTTTTCGTGTCATTTCTATACGATGGAATTTTGCTGAGTTCAAAATTGATATTACTTTTGAAATTAGAGTGAGAGAAGTTTCTCAAATTTCGGATTTTTCAACTAAAATTTTCGGACTGTTCTCGAAATAAACGAAGTACATACAGGGTGGCTCAGTTAAGGTGTGAAATATTGAAACCTCATATTCTACTTATCAATACGAACAAAAAATGTCATATTCAACATGGGCCCAAAACGCTTTCTTTCTGAGATATTGCCGAGTAAAGAACTGGAAATTCGGCAACGTTGCGCATCGCGACGCCCGTAAAATGTTGCGTTTAACGAGACGAGCATCGGGGTTACTTACGCGGAAGTTAATTACAGCGTTGCCACAAAATAAATTATGCTGAGATACTCTCTATTTTTTTGATTTTTTAGAAAAAATTTTTAGGCGAATTTTTTTTTACAATAATGAGGAATCATGAGAAATCATTAAATTCGATTTTTATTGTAATTTTGTGGGATGGTCGAAATTTGATAAATTGATTACTAAGCATCCAATAAATGAAAAAAAAACAGAAATTTGGGTTAATAGGTGCTAAGTAAGTAGTACTACCCCTAAAAGTGAATAAAATTTCAAAAAAATGATTTCTTGTTCTTGTTCGACCATTTTTCTGGTACAGAAACACTTTTTTGCTTTAAAACACTTACTTATGAACCACAAAAAAAAAAAAAAAAAAAAATGGTATGCGTTTCGATGGACCTCCTTTCACTTTTTCCACCACCTACCCCCCAAAATTTTTACTGCTAGAGCAAAAATTGTCAATTTTGGGTGAAATCTGGGCCCCCTTTAAAGGCGAATAACTCAGTAATGAAGCGTTTATGACCCATCATGTATATAACATTTTTTACTTCAAATGATAAGTAGAACACGTGGTTTTAATATTTCACACCTTAACTGAGCCACCCTGTATAAATAAAATAGGTATATTATCTATTTTGTAGAACCTGCCTACCTTCCAATCTATCTTTTTTTTTACATTTTTCGAAATCCGCGGGTAGATTACCATACATATGTATAATCGTTTTTTTTTACAAATTCCGGTACCTCCAAGATTGTGGGGGGGGGGAGATCGGGTGAGAGCTTGGGTATGTGACTCCGATAGTAAAGTAAGTCTATATTAGAACTCTGGCTTCCATTTTGTTTGTAACCATGTGAGGGGGGTAGATTAGAGGGGGGGGGGCTCAGATCAAAAAATGTGAAGTCGATATTCTAACTTGGTTGTCTCAAAATGGTGAGGAACGATGTCTTTGAAAATTAAGCGAAATCGAAAGACACGACTTAATTTTTGGTTCGAGTAGATGTAGAATGGACGGTTAGCGAACGCGGTATTCTCAGTCGAAACCCAACACGTTCTTCAAACATAGCGCGTGCGAGCACTGTAATTTCCACCAGAGCGCCGTGGGAAATTGACATGAACGTTCGGGCTCCGCAGGAATGGTGGTCAATTTTTATTTTTTTTGACAATGTTGCACCAACTCAAACTCATTGAAACTTATGTGGTATAATCAACACTAAATAACACATTTTCTAAAAAAAATTGGCGACTGTACCTCTGAAACTTCTTTCCAAAATGGCCGCTCAAAGTTTTTAAAACTTTATAACTCGACGAAAAATGGGTCAAAAATTTTAAAAAAAATTTTTAGGGTTCCCTTGGCCCTCTTGATTCAATTTAAAAAAAAACACGAAATTTTTATCTACACTTGGCGAAAAACGAAAAAATAAAGTTTAAAAAACACATTTTGGCCCCTCCCCCCGAAAATACTTGCTCGAGGGGTCCAAAATTTTCATCAGAATTTTTTCTTATCATGACTCAACTTTTGGGGTAGGTTTCATCAAAATCTCTTTCCAGGGCCAAAACACCATACTTGACCTGCGATACCCTTTCTCCTATAATAAATCCAAAATTAATTTTTTTTTTTTAAATTTAGGACCCAGTTATGCTATCGATACAGCATGCTCATCCAGTTTATATGCTCTTGAAAAAGCTTACCAAGATATTTCGAATGGGATTTGTGATGCAGCTTTCGTAGGCGGATTTTCTCTTTGCTTATTGAATAATTTAAGTGCAGCTTATGGTAAATCTGGAGTGTTGAGCATGACTGGTTTGTGCCGACCATTTGATGAAGCAGGTAAGATTATCTAAAATATGATATGACGATTGAGGGAACAGACACTACCAGATATAAATATATTTTTACAGCTGATGGATTCGTTCGAGGAGAGGCAATCGTCATGTTATTTTTGCAAAAGAAACAAAACGCTCGAAGAATTTACGCAAACGTCATCCATGCGAAAACCAACTGCGACGGATTCAAAGAAGAAGGACTCAACTTTCCATCAGGAGAATCACACATCCGATTATACAACGATTTTTACAAAGAACTCGACATGAGCCCGACATTGGTGTCATTTATCGAAGCACATGGAACTGCCACGAGAGTACATAACAATTTTTTTCTCCTATGAATTTTCACGGGATGTATTTTAATAAGTACGAAATATACGCAGATTGGAGATATCGTCGAGGTGAATTCGATTGAACAATTTTTCTGCAAAGATCGCACCAATACTTTGAAAATTGGTTCCGTCAAGTCGAACATGGGTCATGGTGAAGCCTGTGCTGGTCTGTGCTCGTTAGTGAAGATGATCATAGCGTTTGAGACTGGTCTCATTCCGCCGAATATAAATTTAAAACAACTAAATCCGAAAATTGATGCTTTTCATAATGGCACCATAGAGGTAAGTTGAACCACGTGTATACCGGGTGCTTCCAAGTTGACGACCCCCCCCCCCACAATTTATGAAAAAGGCAATCCCCGGGGATCGTTTGGAATTTTTTTTTCAAAAGTTGAAAGGAGGAACTTTAAGGTTGTGTCTAGATCTCAAAATAAACTGGTAAACATTGCAGCCCACTGACTTGACCCTTACCCTCTTAACATCCCTTCAAAATTTAAACATGTTCAAAAAAAATTTAAATCGAATTTTTTTTTACCGAACATATTTTTTTTTAAATATTATTTTCGACCACTTTTCACTTTGACCATTCTTCTTTATGGAACTTTTCTGTGTTGCGATATATGTACCCTCAGAAACTATAGAAAAACATCAGTTTTGAGAAAATTTTCATCGAGACGGATTCAGTGAGCCTGCTTTTACAGAAAATGAGCATGATTGGCAATTTTCCACTATTAATACTCTATTTTTTCAAAAAATGAAATTGATTTTTGAAAATTCGAAAATTTTTCGAGGAAGGGGAAACGGTGGAAAATTATCAACAATAATCATTATAAGTTAAAATAATCACACCTAAACCATTTCTTTAAAAATTTTCTCGTTCTTTTTATTTTTAGAAAAAAAATTTCTAAAAAACGTAAAAAGTGAATTTTTGAAATACCCTAGAACTGGGGGTTTTTGATGGAAATGGTAAAAAATGGTATTTCGAAGTAAAAATATCTATTCATATCAGGACCATTTTTAATAAAAAAATTTCAACAACTTTTTTCTAATTTTTCAACATTTTTTCAACATAAGTAGTCTAATTTTGAAGGCAGGTGAGGTGGGTTAAGGGTTGAGTCAGAGGGTTGACATTTTTACTTGTTAATTTCGAGATCTAAACACAATTTACGAGCTACTCTACATTCAACTTTCGAAAAAAGTTGCAATATGATCACTCCTGGTAGGCACTATACAGTAGACAATCCATCCGGTGTTCATATATGAGAGTACTTGCTTGTCTACCTTTTGAATTGTAGGACCTGAGTTATGTAGAAAGTGAATTTCAAAAATTTTGGTTGACTAAAAAATAAAACAATTTCTAAGAGATAGCTTTTTTATTGTCAGGTCTCAATTGTACATCCGCGCTAGATACTTACCCATTAAAATTGATTTTATGATTTTCAAAATCACGTTTTCTTCATTTTCAACGAAAAGTTTCGGAGATACGGGAAAATTTGTAACCACCAAAAGTATTCAGAATTAATTTTCTTTTCCAATGAATTGTTTCACGACCATTTTTCTCAACTTTTCCTGACAGAGTGGACCTCTCCCCCTCCCCATTGTCTCAAAAATTGAACCCACCAAAAAATTTGCTTCAAAATGAATTCCAAATAAAATTGTACACCAGGTATTGAAGAACAAAAATCGTTCAAGTTTTTTTTCAAGGGTCCAACTTTTGAGATAAGGGGGAAGGGGAGAGGTCCATTCTGTCAGGAAAAGTTGCGGAAAATGGTCGTGAAACAATTTATTGGAAAGGAAATTTAATTCTGAATACTTTTGGTAGTTACAAATTTTCCAGTATCTCCGAAACTTTTCGTTAAAAATGGAGAAAACATGATTTTGAAGTTTTCTCAAAAAACTTTTAATTTCCAAATTTGGGTGGCAAGAGTTGCTCCAAAATGGACTTTGATAAAGAATGAAAATGTACATTAGGTGTTGAGGAACAACTTTTGTTTGAACATTTTTTCATTACGATTCATAGATTACGCGGTATACACTTTGGAAATGTTGGGGAGTGGACCCTGGGAAATGGGGGGGGGGGGGAAAAAAATAGGCATACGAGCGAAATTTATTTGTTTTAGTGTTTAGAACAAGAATCAATGATGAAATCAATTTCAACAGGAATCCCTGATTGGCTACAAATTAATCAAAAAATAAAAAGTGATTGCAATAGAGCCCTAAAAATTGGATATCTTGAACACTTACTATATTTTGATTATTCAATTAGCAGCACGGATGGATCCTTAATGGATCCTTCACGATGACCAAAAATAATAGAAAATTTTCATCTACAAATATCTATCTCTTTTGGCAAGAAAAAATGAGAATGAAATATTTTCAATGAGAATAATTTTTCGCCTGCAACTCGCAAGTTAGGCAAACATATCTGCATGAAGTTCATTAGTGTGCTGCAATTGCTGCATTGTTGGTGGGTGGAAGGCTTCTCACCACTATAATTATCTATGTTGTATTTCAGGTCGTAACTGAAGCTACTCCCTGTAATGATGAATTTTACGCAATTAATTCTTTTGGAATCGGAGGAGCCAACGGTCATGTTTTGCTCAGCCCTCATAATGGACAGAAAAAGAACATTGGCTTGAAAAACACCAAATTACCCCAACTGGTGCTGTTATCTGGGCGTACTGAGGAAGCAGTCAATGTTCTGGCAACCGATGTGAGTAGAATAGAAATATATAAAATTTTGAAAATATGTGGGTATGTACCGTACCTACATAAGTAAGCCTGGATATAGAAACCACCCTATGGGGTCAAAAATTAGTTTTCGAGGTGAAAATAATTTTGGACCTTTCAGAAGAAGTAAAATGAAGGGGGAACCTTGACTCAAAAATCAATTTTGGACCCCTAAGGGTGGTTTCTATGTCCAGGCTCACATATACTAAATATGTATATAATCACGTAAATCTTGCCATTTTTTAGGCTTGATACATACCATAATTATACTAAATTAGAAGGGAGTGAAAGAAAAAAATAATTTTTAAAAACTATGAGCCTTCTTCTGAGATATGTAAATGAATAATTCTAAACAAAACGAAAAAGAAAATTTAAATTAAAAAAAAATAATTTCCTCGTTGAAAAAATAATTTTTTAAAATTTTCTGAATATATTCAGTTGGATTTTAAAGTCTCTGGTCTTTTTAAGATCTCGATATGGCTTTTGAATTCCCTCCTCCTCCAAATTCAACTAGCTCATTCCATGTCAACACTCGACCAGGTTTTCATCTCGAGTTTTCCGATTTCGCTCAAATTTTTTTTACGGGTTCCCCTCCATGGTGTAATGAAGGAATCACCGTCATTTCGATCCTAATCCTTCAGGGAAGGAGGAGAGCCTGTATTTTTCGTACGATTGGGATTTTTTGCGGAATTGCTCAACTTTGAAGGTTCATATCTCGAGATTGGTTAGGTCCAAGATGAATCTGTTTCTGCAGTTTTGTAGAGAATTGAAAGGAGGTTCAAAATTGATACCTAATCTCATTTTGAAAATTTCGAAGCTGAACTTTTGTGATGAAAGCTCAACTTTCACGATAAATGAAAAATAACGTGTGACATGTCGTTTGTTGGGTTTTTGAGGGCGCTGAGTTCGAATATTTGTATATTTCTGTCGGATTCGACCCTTTAGTGCTCCCCTACCCTCTAATTAAAAAAAACATAATTTAAAAAAAAAATTGGGGTACAGGAAAGGCGGATCGAGAAAAAAATTTGATAATCAAGCTCGGCACCCTCGAATTGGTAGAAATCGTTATGCCACACGCGATTTCTATTCCATTTTTTGCATGATTTTTCTCAAAATTGAAGAGCTACCTATATATATCCCCATCAGACCATGAGACGATTATTTAAAAAAAATAAAACAGAACTTGTTAAAATTGAAAATAAAAGTACATATTTTGCGTTTACAGCTGGAAAATAACCATTCGAATGTCGAATACGTTCACTTGATGCGAGAAATATTTCACAACACAATCGACGGGCATCTCTACAGAGGATACTTCATAAAGCCAGAAGGAAAGGAAGCAATAAAAAGTGCACAGGTTCGAGTTAAACCACGAATAATTAAACATGATTACAACCATGAATATGCCACGATACATTTCAAGATTTTAATCGATTTCTAGAACATTTCGGAGGAAAAACGTCCATTGTGGTTTGTTTTCACCGGAATGGGATGCCAATGGCCGGCTATGGGTAGAGATCTCATGAAAATTCCCATCTTCGCAGAATCCATTCGAAAAAGTCACAAGCTGCTGGAATCTAAAGGCTTAGATTTAATTAAAATCATAACGGATGACGATCCACACATGTTCGATAATATTTTACATTCGTTTGTCGGAATAGCAGCAATACAAGTTGGTTGACAACTCGACTGCCAAATATATATTTTAATATTCTGAAAAATCATTCATCTATCGATTCCATCCGCAGGTGGCACTAATTGACGTCTTGAACGCGCTGGAAATCATCCCAGATGGGATCATAGGCCATTCTGTGGGAGAAATAGCATGTGCATATGCAGATGGGTGTTTGACTGCAGAGCAAACTGTCCTAGGATCGTACTATCGAGGATTAGTCAGCATCAATCAAAAATTCATCGATGGTTTAATGGCTGTAGTAGGTAGGTGAATGAATTCTGCGTAATTTTTGTTAGGTACTCATCACCTGATATTTGAAATTCCGTAACTCGTGAAATTTTTTTACCTTAGGTCTGAATTATGACGAATTGAAGAAAAGCTTACCGTCCGAGATTGATATCGCTTGTCACAATGCACCGAATAATTATACCATATCCGGACCAGCAGAGGACGTGACAAATTACATAAACACTTTGCAGTCAAAAGGTGTATTTGTTCGAGGTGTCAAAACCTCTAGAATTGCGTACCACAGTCGATATATATCGCAAGCTGGGCCGGATTTGTTATCCCATTTAAAAAAAGCAAGTCGAATTTTCAAATTTCCGGCTGCGTTTTCATCAAATATAGGTACCTAATCATATTCGTCATATTTACAGATCATAACAAATCCTAAACCTCGTTCAGAAAAATGGATCTGTACATCAGCTCCAGAAAGCGAATGGAATACTGAAAAATTGAAATACGGTTCTGCCGAATACTACACAAATAATTTATTAAGCTCTGTGTATTTCCAACAAGGAGCACAATACATTCCTAGTAATGCTCTAACCATTGAAATCGCTCCACATGGACTTTTACAAGCAATCTTGAAACAAGTACTACCCACCACGGTGGAAAAAATATATTTATCATCGAGAAGTCACGAAGATAACATCACTTTCTTTCTAAGCGCCGTTGGAAAGTAAGTAAAAATGTCAATAATTGCATCATTCGCGTTCAATTCAACACGCGAAAGGTAAATTCTTTTCATTTTTTGGTGATTCCTTCCCAACAGAGCTTACACAAATGGTGTCAATCCAAAAATCAACAATTTGTATCCATCCATTGAGTACCCTGTTAGTAGAGGAACCCCGATGATTTCCCCTCTGGTGAGATGGCTCCATAACGAGGAATGGTTCGTTCCTCGAGAAGATGTGAGCACAGTGAAATCAGGAGAACGAACATTCATCATTGATGTGAAATCTGAAGAATACGAATATTTGAGAGGTCACATCATTGATGACAGAAATCTCTTTCCAGGAGTAGAATATTTGGTAAGCAGAAATATTCCATAAACTCTGGATCATAAATTTCGAACAATTGATAAAAGAAAATTTTCGCAGAATTTAATATGGGAATCGATGGCAATAATGCATGGAAAATCACAGATGGAAACTGCGATCGTATTTGAAGACGTGCGATTCCTCAGAGCAACCTATATTTTAGATCGAGGTTGGAAAGATTTTCGAATGTTGGGTCTTTAGATAATTTTTTCGATTCTAATTTCTTTAATTTATTGGAAGATATCAAGCTGCATACTTCAATACAACCGGGCACAGGAAATTTTGAAATAACCGAACGAGATGCGGTTGTTGTAAAAGGACGTGTGTATATTCAAGAAGATCCTACGGAAAACGAGAAATCCTCCCCTTGCTTGAATACTCTCCCAACTGATGATCTGCCTTTGAAAACTAGAGATATTTATAAAGCTTTACGTTTGAAAGGATTCCAGTACCAAGGCCTCTTCAAAAATCTCCGAAGTGCAAATAGTGAAGGTAGGTTCAACGTCCAAGTACCTAAATACATTATTCAACATTTAGTTGAATTTCAATGCTCATCAAGTTTCACTTTTTCAAAGGTACAATTGGAAAATTGGGTTGGAGCAATAATTTCGTCACTTTCATGGATTCATTGGCACATTTGAAAATTTTAACGCAAGATACATCAGAAATCATCCTTCCAACTTTCATAAGAAAAGCAGTGATCGATCCGGAAAAACATTTTCAAGTGTTGAACACCCTGGATAACGAGAAACCAGGTCAGTATGAATAACTGAATTGTGAAAAAAGTTTTGGTTGCAAAATTTCTCAACTTTTTCTATTTTTGGTATAATTATGCTAGATTTGGCAACACTGTGTGAGCCTGGATGTTAAAAACCACCCTTACTCTAAGAGGTCAAAAATTTGTTATTGAGTCGAGTTTCACCATTGATTACCCTCCCAAACAAAGGTTCAAAACCAGTGTCAAACCAAAAACCAATTTTTGACCCCTAAGGGTAGTTTTGGCATTCAGGCTCACTTACAGTATGACACAAAAGTCTTGTCCACTTGAAATACTTTTCAATATCTTGAGACTGAAAAGAGCTACGGGGATGATTGAAACGGCATAGTGTTTCCAGTGATGAGGGCATTGAAGGCCGATGGTCATACTTTCAGGACGACACACCGGGGGGGGGCACTCCTAGAGAAACCGGTTTGGGTAGAAAAGTGGGGGAGGGAGTCTTGTTTTTTTTTGTGAAATAAACTCAACACACTCACCCAAATGAAATGTGGTATTTTTTTTGAAACCGGTTCAGCAGTTTAGAACCAGTTATCAATTATATCCAAAAAAGTGAAGATGTGGAAAAAAAGGAAAAAAAGTGTGAAACAAAAGTTTTAGATTTTTTGTTCCATAGCTTTTTTTCCACCTTGCTATGGAAAAAAGTTATATGGTACAAAGGACTCAAGTATAATTCTCCTTTTTAAGCGATAACTCTTCTTTATTGTAAGATGTAAGAAAAGTTATGGAACAAAAAATGATGGTTTATTAATTCTCTACAACTTTTGTTTCACACCTTTTTTTTTGATATCTCCACTTTTTGATGCCCGGTTATCCAATTGAAAAAAAAATCACTAAAGAAACTTGGAAAAATTGGGATTATTGATTATCTTAGCACCGGTTTCAAAAAAGTGGAGATATCAAAAAAAGTGTGAAATAAAAGTTGTGGAAAATTGAAAACTGAACATTTCACATTCCGTAATTTTTTTTCCATCTAGCAATGGAGAAGAGTTATGGCTTGAAAAATAAAAAATTATACTCAAACTTTTTGTACAACTTCTATCCATTACAAGATAGAAAAAAAGTTGTGGAATAAAACATGATGGTTTTTAATTTTCTACACCTTTTGTTTCAAACTTTTTTCATATCTCCACTTTTCTTGGATATTATTAATAACTGGTTTGAAACAACCGAACCGGTTTCAAAAAAATACCACATTTCATTTGGATCAGTATGTAGAGTTTATTTTATAAAAAACCCGAGATCCCCATTTTTTGACCCAAACCGTTTTCTCAAGAAGTGGGACCCCGTGTGTCGGCCTGAAAATATGACCTTTGGCTCACAATGCCCTCATCAATGGGAACACAATGTCGGTTTCAATCGCCTCCATATCTTTTTTCAGTCTCGAAATATTGAAAAGTATTTCAACTAAACAAGACTTTTGTGTCATACTGTACATCCCTTTTGGAAAAAAAAAATTAAAAATTACCACTTTTTATCTTAGTCTATGAAATTAACGATCAACTTTTTAAGATCAAATTTTACTCATAAAATTTGAGAGAATCGCAAAAATTCACATAAAAGAAATGGTAACTTGACCGATTCTATTTCAGAATTTCCCGCATACCACAATAAAACCTGGTCAGCATTGCATTCTGGAGGTGTCAAAATGTACGGCTTGAAATTCACAGCGATTTCTCGCAGAAAAGAAACCAAGGATGTAGTTCTTGAAAAATACCAATTTGTTCCTAATTTCGTCAAAACGGTAAGAAAATTGATCGAATTTCAACATTTTTGATAAATTTTGATATTATTTTTTTTATAATGCCGATTTGATTCTTTCCAGGAATCGACTCTATCCACAGCCATTCACATCTGCACAAACATCGTAATCGAAAATTTACAAATACTGAAAGTGAGAAGTGTAGAATTGCTGGAGACACAAAATAATGACAAAGAATTGATTTCAAATCATATATTAACTGCATTAAGCGGCTGTCCTCTGATACAAGTAATTACCTATTTGACCTCGTGTACATTTCAATCAAGGTCAACAATGTTTACGGAATGGGTCAGGCGAGCATAAGTAAAAATGCGGTAATATTGTTTTTCAGGCCGATGTTTCTGTTTTAATAGATAATGATTCCGATATCCAGTTGGAAAATCTGGACGAAATTAAGGTATCGAAAGGAAATTTACAGGCGAACAAAAATCTTTCGATAATAATAGTTTCAAATATATTGAAGAAAAAAGATGTAAGTAGATAATAATTACTTAGGCACATTTAAAATTTTCCAAAATGCGGTTTTCATGCTCTGATAATTCAACCGTTATAATTCTTTCAGCAACTGTCACAATTTTTCGATGCTTTGAGAGATAACGCTTTTATAATCTCCAGAGAACAAACAGTCGATGAAAAATCACTGAAAAATTTCAATCTGGATTTATGTTTCCATCGTGATGTTGGAAATGAGCATATAATACTTTTGCGAAAAGTAAGCACATAATTTGAAAACCAATTCGTTAAAAATTTTATGTTTTCTCAAAACTGACAGATTATTGAAATTCCTAGAAACAAACAGCGCATGCTCAAAAGCATCCTATAATTATTAGAATTAACAATTTCTCATATTCGTGGATATCAGACATTCAAAAAGCAATTAACGAGGTCGATGTTAAGAACGACCAAAAAGTGGTGTTATTTGCAGAAAAAGAAACGTTTAATGGAATACTGGGATTTTTCAATTGTATTAGAAAAGAGTTGGATGATGATATTTTCCGGTAAGCGTTAGAAATCAGATGATTTCTTTTTCTGAATAGTGCGAATAACTCTCTAGACAGGAATTTTGGGATAGTTGTGACAAGCCATGTCACTTTTCATTTTCAACCAGGTACTTTCAACAAATTTTTGATTTGCAGGTGTTTCTTTTTGATGGATAAAAATGCTCCAGAGTTTTCGCTCGATAACCCAATTTATAAATCACAATTCCTCAAGAATCTGTCTCATAATGTTTATAAGAATGCAGAATGGGGTAGTTACCGTCATTTACCTATTGAGCCATTGAATCAGAAAAAATGTATTCATGCCTTTGCCAAAGTAGCGGTTCGTGGTGATTTATCGACGTTGAAGTGGGTTGAAGGACCCATCAATCCAATTAAGTAAGCAAAAAGACCATTTTATCAAGAAACATAAACCTGGATTTTGACGAAAACTATTGGTGAAATAGTTTACTCGTAGTGGGGGAGCTCACAAAATTTTTTGAAAACCGTGTGCCAAATATGTGGAGCTAGGGAGTCTCAAATTGGGATACCTAATTTTTTTAAAAAAACGTGATTTTTTGTCATTTTAAAAAGTAAGTTGAAAAATTTTCAGCCATTAAAATAAAATTTTTAATTGATTTTTTTGGGAAATTTTTATAGCAGTACTGTGTATTGAAATGCCATGAAAACTGCATGAATCAAAATACAGACTTCCAGCACTGTCATAAACTTTTTTTGAAAAATGTCATAGACAATTATTTTAGGAGGTAAAAAATAGACTTGAAATTAAAGAATTTGAGTGAACAATGTGGATTTGGTTAAACCCAGAAAATCTTCGAATTTGAGATTTGCAATTTTCCAAACCTCTAGTAAAGGGACAAGTGGTATCCAATTTCGAGGTAAATGAATCAGAGAGGAGTAGAAACTCAAATCGTGCCTTTTTTTTAAGTCAGTGAATGAGGTTCCCATTAGGTTTCACTACCTGAAAGTGACGAAAAATCCGCGTTTTATTAAATGGTCCTACGGCCCACCTCGAGGTCCTTTAGCTCCGTTTCTGTTTGAACCGAGAGGTTCAAAATTTTTTAGAAGGCCTCCATTTAAAATATACTACCTCATAAATTTTTGTCAAAATTCATTGTTTTTTTTTCGATCCACGAAAATGTGGAGCAACTCCCAAAATAATTTTTTCCCGCAGTTATAAAGAAGATGGATCCCTCCTTCGGGTATATTATGCAGCCCTCAACTTCCGTGATGTTGTTTTAGCTACTGGAAAAGTTGCAGCTTTGGATATTTTCAATTCACGTATTGAAGAGGTGAATTAATGTTCAAAATATCCTCCATTCAGTATTGAAACAGTAATGACTTGATTTTTTTTTCAAATTCCTCAACAAAAGGAAGAAACTTTAGGTTTGGAGGTTAGTGGCAAAGATGAAAATGGCGAGCGTTATATGGCTATTACTTGGGCCAATTCTGTTAGCTCTTTTGTATTCAGTGATCCATTCATGAGATGGAAAGTGCCAGGTTATATGACGTTGGAAGAAGCTGCAACCATTCCTGTAACTTATGCGACTGTAAGTATAATATTTTCTCAATTGTTGAACAGTGTTTTCTCAAGGAAGGAGAGATCTTAATTTTAATTTAATTGGTAGGCTATTCTTGCGTTATTCAATCATGGACAAATACGCAGAGGACAATCTGTTCTCATTCATGCTGGAAGTGGTGGTGTAGGCCTTTCCTGTATTCATATATGTGTTCATTACGGATGCAATATTTTTACAACAGTGGGTACTCCGGAGAAAGTAGAATACATCAAGAAAACATTCCCTCAAGTGAGCATTTACCTATTGAGATTCTGATTCGAAATTGAAAAAGAATATTAAGTCGCTAATAATTCCATAATTCGGTTATCAGATTCCAGAAAATCAAATCGGTAATTCAAGAGACACTTCGTTTGAAAAAATGGTTATGGAACGGACCAATGGCAGAGGTGTTGATCTACTGGTGAATTCCCTATCAGAAGAAAAATTCCATGCATCATTACGTTGTGTAGCAGAACGAGGAAAATTTTTAGAAATTGGAAAATATGATATGTCAAAGAATACCTTGATTGGTAAAGTTATCATTTGAAAATATTCTTAAGCAGTGAACTTGGGAAACAAATTTCATTGATGTCTTTTTTTTTCAGACTCCTACAACTTTTTAAAAGCTGTCAGTTTCCACAGCGTTATGTTTGATTGTTTCATGCGAGCTCCTCCAGAAGATAAATTACTGTTCCGCGATAAGATGCAAGAACTGATCGATTCCAAGGTTGTGAAACCATTGCAACGAACTGTATTTAAACCAGAAGATGCTGAATCAGCGTTGAGGTATTACTTATAGAAGTATTTAAGGAGAACGAAAAGTGTATTACCCACCTATTAAATTCTTCCTGAAAATTATAGGTTCATGGCAGCAGGAAAACACATAGGAAAAGTCATGATAAGGATACGAGATGAAGAAAATGATATAAAGAGCAAACCTTTACCGCACTTTGTAGACGCCTACCCAAGAGTAATGTGTGATAAAAATCAAGTTTACATTATAACAGGTTTGTAAGGACTTCTGCTTTTTTGGGGTGGGGCAAAATGTATACATTCAAATTAATATTCAATGATTTTTATTTAGGAGGTGCTGGTGGTTTCGGATTAGAATTAGCTGATTGGCTTGTTCTTCGTGGAGCAAGAAAAATTATTCTCACCTCTCGAACTGGAATAAAGAACGGATACCAATTATTTAAAATTCAGCAATGGAAATCATACGGAGTTGATGTATTAATTGACACAAATGATATAACCACTGAAACTGGCGTCAAAAAGCTTTTAACATTTGCAAACAGCTTGGGCCCAGTAAAAGGAATATTCAACCTTGCAGTTGTAAGTAAAATATAATGTCAAATGAAACCATCCACTGAATTAATTCGCAAGTAATGGCATTGGCAATTTTATTTCACAGCTTTTGCGAGATAAACCATTCGTCGAACAATCCACAGACTTATTTATAGAATCCGCTGGTCCAAAAGCAATGGCCACAATTCATCTTGATAAATTATCCAGACTGATGTGTCCTGCTTTGGAACACTTTGTTGTATTTTCAAGTGTAAGTTGTGGACGTGGAAATGCTGCACAAACAAACTATGGAATGTTCAATTCTGTTATGGAAAGAATTTGCGAATCCAGGAAGGATGCCAATTTACCAGCTTTGGCTATTCAGTGGGGCGCTGTGGGCGATGTTGGTCTAGTGGCTGATATGGCAGAAGAAAATAAAACTGTAGTTATTGGTTAGTTTGTTATTCCAAGGTATTGTATTTTCTTCATGAGACTGACTTTGATGGCATTTTTTATTGATGATCATTAGGTGGAACTTTGCAACAGAAAATCAATTCGTGTTTGGAAACTTTGGATCTCTTCATGAAGCAACCGAATCCAGTAGTTGCCAGTATGATAGTGGCTGAAAAATATAGGCCTTATTCAAACGTAGTGAATGTAGCTGCCAATGTTCTAGGTATATATTTTGCTAAAGTAGAATAATTAATTTTCCTCCTGGAATGCTACACCTACTCGCTACATTTCTTGCTTTTAATTTTTCACAAGTGTCTACATCTAAGAAACCTTCTGTTCTTGAATGTGTTTTCAGGTATAAAGGATCTGAAAAGTATAAGTCTGAATTGGACTTTACCTCAATTAGGGTTAGATTCTATGATGGCAACAGAATTGAAACAAATATTGGAATCTGAATTTGAGATGTTTTTAACACAGAAAGATATTAAAAATTTAACATTCAATAAATTATTCAGTATGGTGAAAGATAACGAACAAAAACCATCAGTTACAACAGGTAATGAAGTCATTTATTAATAATTATATGGGGCAATTGTTGTAGCACAAGTTCATAATGCATTTATGCAAATAATTCATTGAAACAGATAAAGACATTAAAAATCATCCAATTAAAATAATTAATGAAGAAGAACTGAAATTGCCGATTGTAAAGCTACCCTCTTCAGCAGTCAACGGATTTACGGAGGACAAGAATCAACAGAATAACCAAACAGTGTTCATATTTCCAGGACAAGAAGGTTATTTTTTCTTAAATACCTCTTTAATATGCAGATAGATTTAATGGACTTGACTCTTTCTAACACTTATTTTTTATGAAAAGGTTTTTCAAAACTAATGGAACCTTTGGGAGAAAATTTCACCTCTCAGTTACTCTGCTTACAATATTATTTTGGATCTCCTTACGAAAATGTTTCCAGCCTGGCCGAAAAATTATTACCAGTGAGTTTTTCACTAATCAATGACAATTATTATGAAACTCAGAAGTTTCAATAATCCTGTTCTACTTAATTTTCAGCACATCACCAATAGACTGCCTTCAAATCAACAATTTCAAATAATAGCGTACAGTTTTGGATGTGCTGTAGCCATCGAAACAGTAAAACTTTTAGAGCAACGAGGCTACTTGGGGAAAATATGGTTTATTGATGGAGCTCCACTATACAACCAAGCCATATTCGCGGAATATTATTCAAACTCAAAACTGACTGAAAATGAAACGCAAACTAGAGTATTGATGACATGTTTGAAAACATTTATTCCAGAAGCTGTATATGAAGAGGTGCTGACATTTAAAATTTTTTAATACCCATTTATAATAACTTTTTTCAATGACCAAAAATTGTCTGCATTTTTTTCCAGCTCTACAACGAATTAAAAGTTAAAACCACTTGGGAATCCAAGATATCATTTGTGACGCCGATGTTTTCCAATTACGTGGACAGTAAAGCAACTTTGGAACTTATTCTCAATTACACTTATTCGCTAACACGATTGCCAAAATTAGAAGTACTTGCCGATCAGCCATTGAAAAGCAAATCAATTTTGATCAGAACATCGGAAAACAGATATAAAATACCAGATGATTATGAACTCTCAAAGGTAAGTCTGCCTGTGGAAAAAATATAATTTGTTAAGTATGACTTCACTTGACCATATTCTGTAATTTCTAGTATTTCAAAACACATGTGCAAGTTTATCACGTAGAAGCAGATCATAACAGCATTTTCAACGATAAAAAAACTATCAAACTAATACTGAAGGATATCCCATGATCAAGTTGTTGAATTGGAAATTAGAAGCTGGAACTGTCCTTTCATACTGCAGTTGAAGAAGCAGATATAGTTACAAATCAGAAACGCTAGAATTTTTTTTTTTAGAATTTTATAACTGAAGCAGTAACAGGATTCTGCGTTTCTTACAAATAAATTAGATTTCTTTCACAAAATAAGTCTTTTTTTTTTTGTAAGATACGTTGAAGTACATTTACGAAAAAATTTCCCTTTGTACTGACATGACATGGCTAATCATTTCCAAGGTGACAATAATTATGGATATTTACATTGTATAATACTTAGATAGGGTAAGTAATTTGAGATACCTACTTTCTTGAAATCAACATGCGTTGTTGGTCCTACGTCTCGAATGTAGGAGAAAACAACATTCTTTAATCTAAGGTATTGTAATAAACACCACCTTGTCATATTGAGATCTACTCAGCAGTTTCTCCTGAAAAATTCAAAAATTGTCATATTTTAAGTTATTAAGGAATCATTGAAGAATTGAACAGTGTTAAAGTTAAAAGTAACCAAGGGACAAAATCTGAAGTGATTAGATGAGGCTTCTAAACATGTAAGCAAATCACTGCTATAAAGTACATATTTTTCATATCCCTTCCTGAATTTAAAAATTTTTCAAGAAGTATTCATACTTCAAAGTTCGTTTTTTTGTGAAATTTTTGATGTCGCTTGGTTGCTTTCAATTTAAAACGGTTCCATTGTGTCAATATTAAAAGTACCTAAAACAAGTTCTGCAGAAAGTAGAATACCTATAAAGTTTTTCAAGATAACAAATATTATATTTCAAGGTCATGCCGAACACCAGCAGATTTGAGCACTTTAAAATGCCAACTGACAACTTTTCTCATGGATAAAACTCATTAAATTTCACAAAAACTAAAACAAATCTCGTCCTCAATTCGGTAAATAGATCGTACCTTTCTACATAATGTAAGGTAAACTTTAAACCAGAGCCAACAAAAACAATCACCTCAATGAAAATATGGTCAACTTTGTTGTCGATTCAGATAAGCTTGTAAAATATCACAAATTTATCATGTCATTGCGATTATGAGGTCAAAACGTATCAATGAAAATTCAATGACAAAAACAAGTTTTTGCAGTACTAGGTACCCATGTGAAATGTTTTTTTGAACTCTTGGTAAAAAAAAAACAATCAAGGGAACCGGGGGCAGAATGCATTATCTTAGACCAAATTCTGCCAAATCTGTTCAAATTGGCCAAATCGTCTGATTCTTGCAGAGAATAAAAGTTCAAACATTTTCCTTTTATTATTTCACTAGAGAAAATCCTTTTTTGAGACACCCCAAGCCTGCAGAATTTTTTGAAATTTTTTTCGCATTTTTTTGCATTTTAGTCCTATGGATGAGGAAAGATGCAAATTTCATGGGGCAAGGGCATATTGCAAACACTCAAGCAGTAAAAACACCATGAAAAATCATGTATTTTGTTGTCAAATCTATTCGAGTACCAACATTCGAGGTGCTTACCTACCACAGATTTAAAATTTTAAATAAAAGTGCAAAATTCAGCTCTCTTGATTGATTTTTCAATTTTTTTGACAAATTTTTGATTTTTATCTGAAAAGTAAAGCAACAATGTGATATTTTGGAAAACACATTGCAAGAATTTTGATTGAAGCATGTTTAGCACCATATGTGATTTTTTCAAAAAAATTTTAGGTACCGGGTGCTCCATTAATCCCCCCCCCCTTGTAGACAAAAAGGAAATTAGTTTTATTTTTATAATCATGCATATGTAATTTATTTCGATTTACAATAGTATTATGTAGGTATCAAAATAAATCAAATGTCCAAAATTATTAAAATGAAATTATGAGAAAAAAACGAATTTCCTTTTTATCTACCACAGGGTGTCCGGTGAGTGGTCTGCCATACCTATACTTCATTTTTGGATATAACCGGGTACCACTGAAAAAAACACCTTTGTATAAACATGTTGCCTATCATGAAAATTGAAGGGGCTAATGCTGTTTTCAAAAAAATCACGTATAATTTTTTTCAAC
Organism: Pseudococcus viburni; assembly: GCA_033439095.1. NCBI lineage: Eukaryota > Metazoa > Arthropoda > Insecta > Hemiptera > Pseudococcidae > Pseudococcus > Pseudococcus viburni. The sequence continues at coordinate 5,735 of JAVBJF010000797.1, read as the reverse complement.
CATGGGAATAGATAGTATACTTTGAAAACTGAACAAATTTTATTCTTACGACTTCTTGCCTAACTTTAAAATTGAGAGTGTGATAAAAAATTAGTTCAAAAAAGATTTTAAAAAATTAACTAATCAATAGAATGAATAGTCCGTTGAAAACTGAACAATTCTGTTCTGAAGGCTTTTTGCGTACCATCAAAAATGAAGGGGCTACGAATCATTCAAAATTGATGGAATTTGAAATTTTTTTGAACCCTATTTATTCTGAAAGGCCCGTAGCCTCTTCACTTTTGATGTTGGGCAAAAAGTCTTCAGAACAAAATTTGTTCAGTTTTCAACGTACTAAGTATCCCTTCCATTGATGGATTTTTTTTAAACAAATTTTTTTGTAGCACCTTCAATTTTAAAGTTAAGCATACAGTCATAAAAATAAAATTTCCATTCCCACGATTGAAAACTTTTTTCATGATTTTTTCGGAAACAGCATTAGTCCCTTCAATTTTTAAGACAGGCAACATATTTATCTAAAGTTTTTTAATATCCAATATAATGAAGTAGAGCAGATCACTCAGTGCACACCCAATGGAGTAACTGAATGTATGAGTTGTAAAGCGAAGCTACTGGAATCTTCTATAAATTGTTTAGAATGATCTAGACTGTTCCACTATGATCTACGCCAAACATTCTAGAACATCGAAGAAAGGTCGTATTTCATATCAATACAAAGAGAACAGATTGTTAACTGAGAATATAGTTAGCTCGGACGAAGCCCTTTTTCGGAAATTATTTTTTCCACATTTAAATATTGATCCAAAGTTAGGCCATTTTGGGCAAATTTTACTCTACTTCGATATTTCTCACTTATCGAACCTTACCTCGAAAAAAGAGCTTCGTCGTGACCTGCGGAATGGTTCAAAGATTCCATTTCCATTGGTGAAATTTTAAAATTTCCATTCTTCCATGTCGAATTTCCTTTTGGAAATTTTGCAAAATTGTAAATCTATGAGATGACATCTATAATGGCTAATAATTGCTCAAGTTTGGATCGATCAATACCGTTCAATTTATAAATTTCAAATCACTTTATTTGTAAAGTTATTCGCCGTTTTTTGACAGTTATCTGAAATTTACTTACTTTCAAAAATTTATTGCAGCGCTTAAAAGTAGAATTTAACAAATTATTGTGCTTATAAGTTTCTTTTCGGTTCGTGAACGACGTCAATTGTTTATTGAAATAACGAGGTCGTGAATTTACTTTACTTAATTAAAATCCGCAATAATTTATTTTTGCATATTTTTGCATTGCCTCTATTCTTATATTGTTACAAGTTAGGTAACTGCACCCATTAAGTACCGTATTTCTGAGAAAATTAAAATCCAACCATGTCGAAAAATTCGTATTTTGATTTCTTCACAATGACACTTCACGTAAATAACGCTAATTAGGTAGCACTTATTCTAAAAATATGATTAAGGGATTTTCTCTCGTACCGACTGAATTTAATGGTTGAGTCATTTCTCATTTGTTGTTTAACGAGATAAACATAAATGAACATAATGCGCAATTGAATGTACTCGTAGGTATAAAAGTACACCGCTTTTGTGGCCTACACTCATACTTACTCGCAATTACCCACATTTGTTATAGAATTTCACAAGAAATCTAAAAATATATAGGTACCAATGAGTGATAAAGTGAAAGTAGTGGTATCCGGTGTTTCTGGAGTTTTTCCAGAATCGGAAAACGTGACTGAATTCAAGAAAAATCTATTCGATAAAAAGGATTTAACTACAGTCGATCATAGAAGATGGAATATAGGTAATTAAACTGGTTTATATTTATACCCAAAAATGCTCTATAATAATATTGAATGTGATTTTCACTCGAGAAATTTTTTAGACTTATTCAAAGGCAACTCAAAAATAGGAAAAATTAAAGATTTGAGTAAATTCGACCATTCATTTTTTCGCGTTCATCGAAAATTTGCCAATACCATTAGCCCAGCATCGAGAATATTATTGGAAAAAGCTTTTGAAGCTATAGTTGATGCAGGTAAATTGCTTGTACAAAAAAAAATGAAATATGTACATTTCTAAAATACATAAATTAATTAATATACCCACTAAGGGCATAATCCTGAGGAATTGAAACAGACAAATACTGGAGTTTATATTGCAATTGGGTTGAATGATTGGGAAGATCCAGCATCATGTAATGGTCAAAATACAATAACTGAAGATTTTGTAGCGGGGAGGTCTAGAGCAGTGATTGCAAATAGGATATCATACTGGCTTGATGTAAATGGTAAGATATTCCAGGTCACCTACTACTAGGGCTCTATAATTTCATACAGGTAATGTCACGACGCCATTTTCGTGCACGAGATCGTCGGATTCGTATAAGAAACGGACGGATGTTATTAGTTTTTACTGATGATTTTATATAAATTGTTTTTCATTGTACATTTTTGGGAAGGTGGTTTATATGAATTTTTTCCCTTCAGCTTTTAGTGCAATTTAATATCACTAATCCACTCATAATTTCAAAATATAAAAGGTGGCGGAGATACATAGTATACATAATAGATACATATGATTATGATATTACGTTGAAAGCTTGAAGCTGAGGTCAGTTATTTTCGCTAATGAATTAAAATTTCGCACTTTTACGAATTCAGAGGCAGATTTAGCCAAATTGAAATTTTTTGAAAAGGCACAGAAGGGTTTAATTTAAATTTAAGCTTTTGTGACCAAAATTTATTCAATGTGAAATAAACCTGAATCTCTTAAGTAAACGTTCAGTGGTCATCGAATTTTTTAAATAATATTTTTGATAAATCTCGGAAAAACGAGCGAGGCGACGGAAATTTTTTCAAATTTGAGGGAAAATTTTAAAATTAGGTACCTATTGAAAACAATTTCAAAGTTGAAAGAAATTTTGGAAAAATATAGGTAAGTAAAAAAATTGAAAAATCAAAGTTGAAACGTTGAAAGCATTTTTGAGAAAATTTAAATTTTAAAACTTGTTAGGTACTCGCAGTTGAAAAAATTTTAGTTCAAATTTTTTCAACTTAGATTTTTTTCGAATTTCATATCTTCACGATTTTTTCCAACTCTAAAACATTATTTATCAGAATATTTTAAACTATTTTCTCGAATTTTTTAAAAATAAATTTTTTTCCCAATTATTTAACAATTTTAAAAAAAATTCTGCTTAGAATTTTTCAAAAATTCCAACTTCATTTTTTTCTAAATTTATTCCAACTCAATGAATAATATTGCAATTGAAAAAAATATCTTGATAAAAATACGAAATTTAGAATAATTGAAAAACTCGAAGTTGAAAAAATTTTACTGTTGAAATTGAAGAAACTGCAAAACGTGTTCGAAAAATTTGGAATTTTTTTTAGAATCTGGTGTAGTTGAAAGTTGAGTCAACGATAATTTTAAAGTAAAATTTTTATACTCCGTTCTAAATTTATTCAGTCATTAATTTTTTTTTTAAAATATTCCATTTTAATTTCAAAATTGTAGCTATCCAAGTTTGAATTTTCTGAACGGAAAATTTTTTCAAATTTAAATTTCAACATCTCAAAATTTTTTCAACTTTGATTTTATCAATTTTTTTTAGATCAATATTTTTGTTGAGGCATTTTTAAAAATTTGTCTCAACGATTCTTCGAGTTAGGACTTAGGAGAAAAGATGAAAAATTCGAAGCTGCATTTTTTGAACAATTTTATGTTGAAGAAGCTTTCAAGGAATTGTTAATTAAAAAAATTTCAGATTTGAAGAAAATTGGGGAAAAATTTGTAAATTTAAGCAAATTTGAGAAAATATTTGAAATTATAATAAAAATTTTCGAGTTGAAAATGGTATAGGTGTCCCCGACAGTAAAATTTTTCCAAGTTTGATTTTTTCATTTTTTAAAATACATTTTGTAATTTTAAGATATTTTTTTCAATTGCAATATTATTCATTGAGATGGAATAAATTTAGAAAAACATTAAGTTTAAATTTTTTGAAAAATTCTAAGCAGAAAATTTTTTAAAAATTGTTGAGTAATTAAAAAAAAAATATTTTCAGAAAATTCGAGAAAATATTTTTAAATTATGGTATAAGTTTTTGAGTAGGGGAAAAATCGTAAAGATATGAAGTTTGAAAAAAAAATGTCAGTTGGAAAAATTTTTCTAACTGTGAGTAAGTAACAAGTTTTAAAATTTAAATTTTCTTAAAAAATGCTTTCAACGTTTCAACTTTGATTTTTAAATTTTTTTTACTTAAGTATATTTTTCCAAAATTTCTTTCAACTCGGAAATTTTTTTCAATAATTTTAAAATTTTCCCTCAAATTTGAAAAAAATTTCCGTCAAACGTTTTTCCGAGATTTATCAAAAATATTATTTTAAAAATTCGATGACCACTGAAGTGGTTTAACAGGCCATAATCCTCGATTTGGCAATCATGCAGAAAGGCGAGATTCCTGCATTTTGATTGGTGATAACATGACGTCACTGACATGAAAAACCAATCAAAATACAGGAATCTCGCCTTTCTGCATGATTGCCAAATCGAGGATTATGGCCTGTCAAATGTAGATGGCCATGGGCTCATTCTATGTCAACTCGACCAGGTTTTGACCTTGGGCAGTGGCGATTCTAGCGAGTAAGCTTGTAAGCTCAGCTTGCATCAAAATTTTGGAAAAAGGAAAGAAAAAAAATGTTTTCATTGCAAGTCTAAATTCCAAATTCATATCATATTCGCGAAAATCTGAAAACCAGTACCTAAAAACGTAAATTTATCGCAACGCGCGTTGGAATGAAGCTGTCTGCATTCAGCTTCAACATAGTTGGTTTGTTTATGGTTGTGCATGCGCAGATGAAGCTACGCAGCATGGAAGAGTAAGGGGAAGGTTACGTTCATAGCGAGTGGTTGGAAGCTGGCTTCAGAACGTTTTAATTACAATTTTTCCATGTTTGGAGCTTTATAACTCTTTCAATTTTGACTAAAATCAAAATTTGAACATAACTTATTTAATTTGCAATTTCATAAGCTATAAAACAAGTTATATTCATTTTTTAATAAAATTGAAAATTGAAAGAGTTACAAAGGATTAAAACTGAAAAAAATCAAGCATTTCTTATTTCACTGAAGAAAAATGAAAGAAGTTTTAATTATTTTACGAATTATGGTTTAAATATCATTAGCAACGTTGCAAAAATCTAATTTTATTATTTTTCCCAAAAAAAATTTCTTAGCAATTAGGTGTACCATGGTACATTGCAATTTGGATTTCTTTAGAATGATACCTGAATTATGTTCTGGTAATTTGGCCTGTTTTTTTATTTTTTTTTTATTTTTTTAACACAAAATGATATACCAAATTATATGAGAAATATTAATGCCCTCCCTACAGGCCTTAATTTTTTTTTTTGAATCATTGTAGCATAAATTTATCAACTCTCAGCTTACATCCGATTTTTTCCTAGCTACGCTACTGGTTGGGACGGTTGCAGGGGGGGGGGATATACCCCAGACGTGTTTTAAAGTCGGCAAATCAGCAAATATTCCGTGAAAATGATGTTCAGTCGGCAAATTAAACATTCTGACGACCTTTTTTTTGCTTGTACACTTTTAGTCAGTATTGCTCAGCAATTTTCTTTTTTCATCCTTCCCCTCTCCCAAGAAATTGTGCTGAAACCATTCCTCATAGCGAGGTAATTCACTTCAGAAGGAACCTTTAAAAA